>VXAV01004955.1:36303-65704 GCA_013399715.1 Alectura lathami | reverse complement strand
GCTGGTTCGAGTGCTGCAGTGTGAAAAAAAAAAAAAAATGACCTTAGCTTGAGCGACAAGGTTTTCGGCAGCCAGCAGGAAATGATGAAATGTTCTCTGAGAGAATTCTGTGTGGAAGTGGAGGTTGGGCAGAGCTGTGCAGGTACTGCAGCTCCCTGTGCTGCTGAACTCCATGTTTGGGGGAGTGCAAGTGAATTGTCTTGTAAGGTAAGTTTTTTGCTTACCGGTCTAATAGCTGCTTTTTTCTTTTTCCTACCAAAAAGATGCTGTGCCACTTGATATGAAAGTATTTGGGGCCAAATGGATGTGGTATTTTCGTAAAGCTCATAACGTTTGTAAATGTGAGAAGGTCTGTGTGGTCACGATTGTAAAGATGGTTCTCAAACAGGCTGCTGTCTGAAACACACAGGCCTTTAACAGATATTGCTGTTTCAATTTTTGTGTACTTCCTTGGGATTTTCTGGGTAAGTGCAGCAGTGTCCAGGCTTTGTAGTACTTGTGTGGGCAGATAACCATGGCATCTTTTCTCTTTGGACAGAGATATGCTGTGATATCTGAGGCAGTGCTGCTTGAGATGCTCTTTTTGCTGCTTAACTGCATGCCATTCTAGAGCAGTTGTATACATGTCACTTCTCTCTGCAGCTACTTCGTCAGTGCCGCTGTAAATGTTCTTTTGCGTTTTCTCTGCTTGACAATGCATCACTACAAACCCCTTGTTTGGTTCCTCTGCACTGTTCTTTTTGTACAGTGTCAGATTTTTGTTCTCTGCGTGCCAGAAAGCAGCATGTATGTTTTAAATACTTCCATTAAGACTTTACTGAAATCAGTTTTCCTTGTGAAGAATGTAGTTAACTAGCCATCTGTTTCTGCTAGCTAAAGGGTTATTATTTGTTAAGGGTTTGCCACTTTAAAGATTTCCTATGAATTAAATGTGTAATAGTGTAATCTGGAAGTTGAAGAGACCTGGTCTTCTGCCCCTTTCTTGCTTCTTGGAAGCAAACCCTCAGGCACAGTTATTTCAATGTGATTTATATGGAGAGGGTGTCAGATGCTAAGGTTTGTTTCACCTCAAGAGGCCTTGCCAGGACATGTTAACTTAAGGATGATGTCACAGAAACTACAAAGGTGATATCTGCAAAAAGGTAAAGACTTCTGTTCAAACTGAGATATTTTTTCCTCCACTTAATGTGTTAATTGCTCAACTTTAATGAAAAGCTCTGACTGAAAATGTGGAATCTGTACACTATTTAATCGTTCAGGTTATTTAAATTGATGCACAGTCATGAGTTCTTCAGATGGCTTCCTGACAAAATTTCGTGAAGGCCAATTTTGTGGATAATCTTTTCTGCAATGAAGGAAGTATTAATGTGGATTCTTCTTTGATGGAAAAAAATAATAATAACCCTGAGACTCTTAAACAGATATTAAAGATTTTTTGCTTAGAAGGCTGCTACTTATGTGCTGTGCTGTTAAGCACAATGTTATGTCTTATGGCCTTGGTCCTATACAGTCCTGGATCTAACATTCAGGAATTGTGTATTTAGAATGGAATTTTTTTCTATAACATGTCAGTTGTGCATCTTAGAATTTAAACCCTGCAAGTGTTCTGTGACCAAAAAAATCTGTCAAATTGCTCTTCTGTGTTGCTTCTCTTCTGTGCATCTCAACAGAAGCAGGAGAATGTATATGTATCTGATGTGCTATGATTAGATTCTTACTTAATGGTAGTGAAGGATACTCTTCAAGGGTGCTTTTTACATTATCTGAAGAATCTGCGGGTAGTATGCAGTACACATCAGAGAGGCAGGCCTCTGAAGTTTGCTTGGGAATGAAATACTGATTAAACCAATATCCCATTAATGTTGTAATGAAAACTTTGTCCTACTGATTCTAAATCTCTCACGAGAGATACCTTTTTTTTTTTTTTTTTTTTTTTTTTTTTTTAAGAAAAAAACTAGCTTATTTACAGTACTTGTATTCAAAATTCCATTATTTAACAACAGTTCCTTTCCTGTTTATAGGAACAGTCAGTATAGAAATCAGTCTGAAAATTTGGAGAGAGAATCTGGGGAATGGCTGTCTACTTTCAGCAGTTACTGGTTGTTATACAATGAGTGTGTAATAATGCTTATAGTTTGGGGCTTTTCGTGTTATTCAGCAACTACTTTTTCTTGTATCAAGGTCACCTTTATTTCGGCTCCAGATGAGTTACTAATTTTGCCTTTCTTCCACAGAAGAATCCTAAAGGAAATGTTGCTAATAATGCTTTCAGGAGGGAGCATTAATTTGCCAAGAAGTGCTGTTGATTCAGGAAACAAGATACACGACACAAAGCTGTATCAAAACTAATCTAAATTGAAGGCACTGACGTTTAGAGCATAGTTTATTAACAGATGATGTCTTTTCATCCTCCAATGGGATGATAAAATAGCTGAAAAAATACTTTTTAAAATTGTACCTACATCCTTTCAGAATTTGAGTATGTTATTTAAAAGGTATACTTCAATTTTTTTTTTTTAGCAGAGTTTTGTTGGCTTAGAGTTGATTGGTGGTTGTTGTTGTTGTTTCGTTTAGATTGAAGGAACTGGAGTCGCTTCACTTCAACATTATAGTTCCAAAATTAAGTATCAGGCAAGGTGGTCGAATTTGGTCTTAATGCCTGAAGCTGGTGAAATCACTGGGAATGCAGTACATTTCATGTAACCTTCATTTTGTGTTACTTTCGACAGAACTTGTGGCAACTGTATGCACCCAGTCATACTTGTTTTGTTGCGTTTGTCATGCTTTTCTAACACTACCTGTGTGTTCCAGCTTGCACGGTGATTTTCAAGCCTGTAAAAGCTTAAATGCTCTCCAACAGTGCTTGTTTTAAAGGATGTCTAAAAATGTGAGAGAGATTTAGATTTTGCAGTACGTTCTGAAGGACAGGAAATGTTTTTGGAAAAACTTCCAGATGTTGCAGGCAGTCTGTTTCTTTTCTAATTATGTTTCTTGCTTTGAGAGATCTGAGCTTTCCTTATTCAGAAGCATATCTGAGGAAACTGGAATACAATACTCTCGTGTTATCATGCTCTTTTTTCTTCATGAAGTAGCAGGGAACAGGGACTTGCTTACATTTCCTTTCTTGATATTAGGATGGTATTCAAAAACGTTACAGGTTCCATATCTGACAACTATGTAATAGCATGGGGGAAGCTTGCTATGCTTTATTAACCTTTCCATCATTTAAAATTTGGGACTAAAATTAACAATCCATCTGTATTAGAGAGGTAAAATTTCCACTGGGGAAAACTTACTCTTTACTGCTAAGTGTTCCTACTGTTCAGTGCATAGTTGAAGTCTCTCCTGCAATAGCTAGCTGCTTGTGGAACTAAATTTGCCAAGTTGGAGGCTTTGACTAGTGGTAGGTTGCTGGAATTGGAAGCTGTTTTTTGGGTCATAATTACTCTAACTTCTCTGTAATTGATTCTTTTTTTTTTTTCCTGACTGTAAGGCAAAGCAGTTTCTATCAGAACACTCGTGGGCATCTACTTTGTGTAGCAGTGGCCGTTAAACAAAATAAAAATATAGAAAACTTTCTTGATCAAATGCAATGGAAGCATGTGAAACAATGGAACCTTTCATCGGACGGGGATACTTTAACGCGGAACGTTAGCGATGAGGAGATTTCTGTGCAGATCGATGCTTGGGGTTCAGAGTGAAAGCCCTGGGTGTCAGTGAGCAGGAGGCCATAAGGGCTGATGTGCGGGGGGAGCATCTTGACAGTGCTGTCCAGCCCTGAGCACAGTGTTGTAAGCGCAGTTTGTGTCTGCAGAAACAGCTTTTTTTTTTTCCTGGCGTGGTTTATTCTGGTTACTGCATCATCCTCATCCCTTACAGCCAAGCAAAAGAGTACAGTCTGAATATGTTAAGTGCATCCAAACCTTCCAGCACTGCCTGCGCAGCTGAGCATCAGCCTCACGTCCTTCACCAGTACAGCCCTGCCATATGAAGCTTGTAGTTTTGAAGTGTTAATCATTTCCTGTGGTCAGTGTCTGTTTCAGTTAAAATTGGAAACCTCTGCAAAGCCTCTGAAGGTGGTTAGTAACTTTACCAATTAAAGCAAAAACTGCACGGTTAAGGTAATACACCTGCACAAAAAAGATTGCAATTTGTCCTGGTCACTGGTCTTGTTGTCCAAGTCATCTCTTGGCTAGCTCTAAAAATGCAGAGGGAGGTTATGCTGGCAGCGTATAGGAGCTCATAGTGATGGACAGGTCTGGAATATGCAGAAAGCCCCAGCAAGTCCAATAGCAAAGCAAGGGGGAGGACGATGAGGGCTGACAGCTGGCTTGCAGACAACTGCATAGCTCATGCCCGCAGCAAAGGCACACGGCTCCCAGCGACCATTCCCGAGAGGCTTGGAGGGTTCAGCTGCTTTGGCCTCAGCTGTAAAACCAGGCAGAAACAGCAGCTTGTATCTTCTCAGCAGTGCATGAGTGAGATAATACTTGCTGTAAGCATGTGAAGCATGATGCTGAGCCTAGGAATCTGGTTGGCAAAGGTTGGGCCCATTGTCTTGTGCTTCATCGGCGTGCTTCTGTGCTCTGTGTGTTGTTCAGAGATGATCACATTTAATCAGCGACTTTAATAAAATATTCAGCTGTTGCTAGTGAATACATAATGACCAAAACAGTTGTTCCTTGCATTATACATTGCGAAATGTATACATTGTAAGACTTCAGTCACACAGTGTTGATGTCTCTGGGGAGTTAATACTGGGATACTGCCTTATTGCTATGGTTGGACTCGTTTTTTAGATGGTGGTGAGTATGAAGGCAATTCTAACTGCTTTAGTGATCTTTTGATGTGTGCTAGAAATGGACTGAATGTTTTTCCATCCTTTGCATATAAAGGCAGGGAACCAAGGCTATTTTTTGTTGTTGTTGTTGCCTGTTATAAATTTAGTGAATGTGGGCATCAGTGAATACACTTGTATCAAGTTGTCTTCAACCTAATTCTAGACTTATTTTTCACCTCTGTTTTTGTTTTTAGTTTTGTTTTTTACTTAACTGGCATTTAGCACCAGCTTCTGAACCAGGTCGGGGCGTGGGGAACAGGGAGGCCAGAAGCAGCCATGCACCCACAGAAGCACCTTTCCTCTGTCTTCCACCGCTTCGGGTGCAGCTGGGTGCCTCTCTTCCTCCTCCTCCCTATGGTTGACCAGAGACTCTGTCCTCAAAAGTCTGAGGCCTAACTTGTGTTAATAACACACAGTCATATCTACTGATTGCAGTTAGCTCTCACAGCACTGAACAGTTGCGAATAAGCTTTGTTTGATGCTCCTGCATTAAGGGGCTAAAATTCCTTGATGTCACTTGAATGCATAAACCAAAGAAACAATTTTTTCCTGCGGTCCTGTTCATTTATGGACTTTTCAGTGTCAGTAGCTATGATTCTAACAGATTTTATTGTATAATTTTACAGTATTTCTAAAAGGTTCTGTCTTCTTTTTCTGTCCATGTAAGCCATCAACAAATTTACGATTCCCAAGAAATCAGGCTCTCTCATAGACAAAATTGTTTGGACAGAATAGAAAAAGGAATGTCTAAATTGCTTCATTTAACCAAGGGATACAAGATACCCTTTTTATAAAGCAAATTTGTGGCAGCTACGCTCGGTAGCAAAGCACAGTAGTTTGCCCTTCAAGCATGGGACATATGTTTCTGTATAAGGAGGTTCTGTTTTCTTGCTGTTCTGTGTGGAACAAAACCTCAGACTTCAGTGAGTAATAAGGAAAAATACCATAGCTGCAAGTTCTTGTGAGCAGCTGGTCCAAGCTGAGTTGTGTCGTAAGTATTCGTAAGAATCTCACTCCCTAGTCATGGAACTTGGAATCCTGCTGAGTCAGATAGGAGTGCCAAGCTGTCCTTCCCAGAAGAAGCTTAAAGGAGAATGTGAGTAGGTGCTTCCTTCTACATGCTGTTAGACTGTCTTTGAGCTTGCTTCTGAAGTGTCTTTAAGGAAAACACAAGGATAATATTAATGGGTGAAGAGACTACTTGGTTTCCTAAATATGGATTAATTTATTTTCCTCTGCCTTATCATGAGGACAGCTGAACACGGAGGCAAAATACACAGAGAGGTTGTGCTGTCTCCATCCTCGTGGGTTGTCAAGACTCAGCTGTATAAAGCTCTGAGCAATCTGTTCTGATCTCCGAGTTCACCCTGCTCAATGATTCTGTCATTCTGTGACTGGAATGTTCTTGGCTGTGGGCTACTGCGTAGAGCCATAAGACTAGTGATTGTCTCCCTGCCTTGTACATGAGAGAATAAGTGGAAGGGGTAATTGTTGTGTAGGCACTGAGAGCTTCTGTCAGTTCATTCCGTGCTGGAAACAGTTCAGTTCAGAAGTGAGGCATGAACAGTCACATCTCCTTTTGCTGTCTGGGATGTACGTTTTGGGAAACGTTGGTCGGGTCTGCAGCATGAGGCCGTGGTATTGCCTTCAGGGTTCAGGTACCTGAAGCAGTGTTTCATCTGCAGGCATCCTTCTTGTTGGAACATCAAACTCGGAGTCTAGTCTTCCTCTTTGTAGGATTCAGTAAAGAGCACTGAGACCTTAATTAGATATGATTTCTAATATTTTTATACTGTCCTTACATCTTCTCAGGAAGTTCAGAACATTAAAATCTTCCCTTTCAGCAAACAGCCCTACATCTTTCACAGTGAGAGTCTGTCAAAAATTCATCTGTTATGAGGGGTCTGGGGGGGAAGTGAGGAATGCCTTTAAATGTTGGTTCCCATCTTTCTGCTGATAAACACCTTGAAGTTTTGGAACTGACTGGATTATCTTAACATCTGAAGTCTGCATTTGTTGCACAGACCTTTGCAAGTCGTGTGATGTGCTAATCTCTACCACCTGACACGTGAGGAAAAAGGGAGTTAAAAACCAAGTATTTTTAATGTGAGTGAAGCAAAGACTGAATTTTGTAAATTACTTTCAAGGTAATGACCTCAAACCCAACATCTTGAGTACAGAAGTAGCGTATTCTGTCAGGTGTTTTTGTATGCGGTTTCTGAAAGTCTGCTTGCCTATTATTAATATTTTCTAAAATTCTCATGCGTTAAGCCCTCAGGATATTTATAGCAAGGCTTTTTGCATTGGAGGGCATTAGCAGTAGAGGAAAAAAAATTCAAGGTCTTTAGCATATAGTGTTGCTAGAATGTTCCCTAAGGGGAAAGATCTTTATTTTTTTTTCTTAAAAATAAAAAATGAAAAATGTCATTTGTTGATCGGTCAGTTTCCTTGCATCTAAGATTAAACTATCCTAATTTTAAAAAAGCTTAGTGTTTTTTTGAGTTGAGAAATTTGAACCTTGCTTGCCTGCACCATTTCTGTAGCTATTGCAGTATTTACTATTTAGTATCCAGTTACTCTTTTCAGTTGGGATTCATGGCTTATTTTTAGCCTTTGTGAGTTCTCATAGCTCATGCATGCCAGGACTTTACGGCAAGCAGCAGTGTGGGCTCAGAGCTGGTAAGGCCTTCTCTTTGCTGCTTCACAGTTGGTGGTTTGTGGCTGCAGTGGCACAGGTAAAGCTTGTTCTGAGGTCTTTGGGCTTCGTCGTTAACAAAATACTGAAAGACTGTTTCTACATGGAAATCCCAAAGTTCTCGGAGGAAGAACACACCCCGAGAAGTATGAAAGTTGGAAGATCTCATTGTGCTGGCCAAAAGCACGGTGAGGAAAAGGCAGCGCACGACCTGGAGCTTGTTTCTGGTCAGTGGAGACCTTTAGTCTGCCTTCTGAGGAGTACAAGGCTTTGTACCTTTTCCTTCTGTCGCTTCTGCCAGCCTGCCTTCCCACCCCTTACATAATTTAAGTGATTTGCTCAGTTCAGGCACACCGTAAAGAAAAGCAGAGGTAAAGGCCCACATTTCTTACCTGTTTCATGAAAACAGGGAGCTGGCTGAGGGTGACATACCCACTTAGGAAAGCATTAGTGTGGGCTCAGTAATGATGCATTGTGTTTGGCGAGCTGGCTGACCAGGCAGCACGGAGGTGGGCAGAAACTGCCAGAGCACTGTGCTGCTGCCTGCTCAGCGAGAAAAATGCAGCGTAGGTGCTCCGAGGGAGCGCCTGGAGCCATGGAAGAAGATAAAGGTGGAGTGCATGACGCCAAACTGCTGTGGGAAGGCAGGAACTGGGTGTGTGCACCCCGCCTTCTTGTGGAGTTGCGAGTTCTGCCACTTGCTGCCTCGCTGACCAAAGAGCCTGCAACTTGATGTGAGCTGCAGCTGGCTGTATGCAGAGAACCCGTGCAGAAGCCATCTCTTTCGTCTTACTGATCTTCATTTCCCAGATCTTACACTATCAGCCTTAGCTGTTCCCAGGCTTTTCTTCTTATAGTTCACCGTAAGAGCCTGGATATCGAAGTGTAACTGCCTTTCATTGTGAAACCCCTGCAAATCCATCTGGAGGATGGGAGAACCAAACCCAAGCGAAAAATGTGCCGAAGAACTGGCTGCTGTAATAATTCTATTGCATGAGAGCAGCATGACTCATACAGCTTGATGTTGGTATCTCAGCATTCAGTTTATTTTTAAGCAGTGCTGTACAAATAGTGTTTTTCTGTGCCAGTTGTTGCTATGACTTCATAATATTTCCCTAAATACGCTTGCTCATACTTTCTCACAGCATAGTGTTTGGCATATGAAAACCTTAAATCCGTCAGAATTTCCTTAGTGCTGATCGTTTTCATGCTTTTATGGAAAAAAAAGGATAGCTCGTGTATTATGTAGCTTTAGTTTAAGAGTAGTAAAACTTCAGGGGGGAAAAAAAGTCCTGACAACCTGTTCCCTCATTTAAGAAAATGTTCCGTTGTTTCAGCTTTTCCTATTTTTCAGTGTAGCTTTTCAGACTGAACTCTCCAGTGCTAGTATAGCTGAGACTGCTTTATTAGAGGTAAGGTGACACTATTGTTACTTAGAGTGCTTCCACTGCCTTCTTTTGGAAGGATAAAATNACTTGTCTTTGGGTTTATGCTGTTGACAAAATCATTTCTTATTTTGGGACAATGAATTCTACATCTGTCTGCTTGATCTTTCCTGAATGGCAACAAACACTTTGGTTTGAAAATGGTGCTGTAACTGCTGTCAGAAAACAACTGTAACCCTTCCTGAGAACCTCGCTCACTCTGCATGGTGTTCCTGGGTCATGTTGGCTTCACTTGCTGTTGGTTTCAGAGGATTCTGAGTGCTTGTGCTGCTGTTCTGGGAGAAATCAAGAGGCAGCAAACAGCTGAAAAAAGAGCTAGAGTGTTTGATCTAGCAAGTTGTCTTCAGACGCCAGGTCTTGCTTTGGTCAGATAAAACTGTTAGGAATCATGGTGAAGCATACCACTGGGTAGCCTTATTTTTGTGAAAACTCTAAAACCAAGTCCTGGAAAAAGTGGTTTGATGTCAAACTGTTGTTTTGAGTTTGGCCAACTAGTTGCAAGCTTACAGCACTCTTGTGTCCTCCCTGTGCTGCTTACAGCTGCCTGGGAAAGGCTGTCAGAAAACATCAATGTTACCAACACAATCTTTGCTTTCCTTACTGTAAGAATTGCAAGGGCCAGCACTTATTTGAAAAGAATACGTCCCATTTACATGGAACCTACTAAAAGTGATTAAATCCTGTTTCAATGCATCTGTTCCCTCTTCGTTCTGTACGCACAGGTGGGACAGCTTTCTTCATAATTGATAACAATGTAGCAATTGGGTTACAGTAACTTGTAAAACTGCTTGTCTCAGTGTATCATCTTTCTTTCATAGGTGCAGAAAGACTTTACAAGCTGTGCATTTTAACTGCAAGGACTTCTCACTGTAAGCGAGCATTTCTGGTTTGTGACCAAATGGCTATTTATGGAGAAAATGAGCGTTTTTAATAGAACAGCTGCTGTCACTTGCAGGTTGCCTTGCCTTGCAGAGCTCTTCCTTGTTTTCTGGCCATCTTTCAAAATAAATCTAACAGTTCATGTCTCTATAATCGTTTTCAGTTCTCTATTCAGTGTTGGGGCTATTTAAGCTTTCTGTGAATTAGATTGTGGAAGTGAATTGAATGAAAAACTGTTCAGAAGAAACTGCTCATGTTTCCAGCTGGAGCAGTTCTCTGCTCTGTGCTAACTGCCCAAACATCTCCTCGTTTCGGTACCTGGCTCCTGTAAGAATCGTGTGGTGCACAAGGACCCTCATGGCACAGCTATTTTCAGATTATTCAGGAAATGCAAATTTAGTGTTAAATTCCCTCCTTAGCCTTGGAGGTTTTCAGTACTGTTTCTCCCAGCAGCACATCCTAACCTCTAAGATTGCAGGGCAGGTCAGGTTTGTAAGCGTTTCTTGTTCTTCCTTTTGAAGTGGCGTTTTCGTATTAAGCAAAATTCACAGGGCAGAAGAAGAAGGGAGCTTCTCTTTGCAGTTTACTGATAAAGGGATTCATCCCAGAAGGGGGGATACGTTGTGCTTTTTTTGTAGGTAGCTCCAGCTGTAGTTGTAGGCAGACTTGGTAGAAGAAATCTCAGCAGAACTTTTTTCAAGTATCTGTAGAGATAAGGGAGGGATTTTGCATGTGTGTGTTGCAGGAGGGAGCTGTTTCCTTCCTCTCTTACCTCTTGGCCTCCATTCTGCAAGCCATGTTTGTGGATGCAAGTGCCTGTGTTTCTGCCTTACTACTGGTTGTGATACTCATCTTTAATGCTAGCTTACGGTGACCGGTGACCCTAGGTCTTCATACACAGTGCTCTATAAACAGTCAGCTCCTGCCCTGAGGATAGATGATGCTTTCCTTCCATGCAGCTGTGTCTGTAAGTGAGAACACCTGAATCATTAAAGAGATGACTTCTAACGGGAGATCAGCATTTGGACTTTTCTTTCAGCAAAACAAACAAGAAAGAAGATGATAACGTGTCACAAATAAAAAGCAATAAAACTAGGCGTGGGAGTTTCAACTTGCAGGGAAAGTAATTGCCATCTTCAAGGTGACCTTCTGCCGTGGGAGGTGGAACTTCATACTTGGTACGCTTGGAATAGAAGAGGAAGGCATTGTGCTGTAGTTTGGAACCTATCTCTGCTGAAAAGTCTGCAGGGGTGTGGGCAAGAAAATGCAAGCAGCTCAGCTGGTTGGCTAGCTCTGTAGGAGGTCTGGTCTCAAGTGGCTGTAGGTGAAATAATGGCTCCATCTGAGCATCTTCTGTACCAAGCCTTCTGGTCAGTCTCTCCTAAGCCTAGGCTGGCTTTGTCTCCTGTAGTTTGAGTTTGGTAGCTCTAGTGCTCTTCCTGTAGCTTTTTGCTTTACGGTGTTGCAGAGAGAGGAAGCTGCTTGCTTTTGTGGGTGCCTTTAGCTTTCAAGTAGAGGGTTTGAATGTAAGGTTCCTGCAGAAATTACACTTTTTCTGGAAAGGTTTTCTAAATCTGTAATTGTTCCTGGCCTTAAATGTTTCCAGTGAGTTTCATTATATAATGTAGGCTTCCAGTGAAAAAGAAATTGCAAGCAGTGAAGGTGATTGTATCAGTAGTAAAGGTCAGAGCTGGTTCCCTCTTACAGAGTGCTTTGAGTGCTTCCCAAGTGAAAATCACACTGTTCAAACTTCTTTAAGGGGAAAAAAAAAAAAAAAAAAAAGAGATGTTATGGTAAAATAAACTGTAAGTTAAATGATATTTGATAGATGGATTGAACAGTTTCTGGACACCATAAATATCATGATAGGGCCAGAAACTTTGTGTTACAGAAAATTATTCTGTTGCAAGATGCATTTATTATGTGCCTTGTGTACTTACTGTTTTTGTTTTGCACCCCTAGACATCCAAGAATTTAAGGATGTACTTCATTTCTCTTCTACTCATAACTTTTTCATTAATAATGCATTTTATTTATTTTTCTTTAAATCTCCTTACAGATTCTGAAGGTGTTCAAGCTCTGAATACTTGCAAGCTCTCCATACATAGAAATGTCTGGCTCATACGATGATTCGGTTGGAGTAGAAGTTTCTAGTGATAGCTTCTGGGAGGTAACCTGAGTTTTTTATTCACAGTATTTTTTTATTTTGTATTTTTACTCTCACTGTAGAAAATCTGTTTTTGCAGCTCTCTCTGCAGTTCATAATGTGCAATACAAGATGTCTGTGGTTACTGTGATCTGCAGAAATAGCCTTCAGGGTACGAGTGACCTTTTAGATTTTGGCCCAATCCTGACAAGGCTTTTTAGCTGTCACAGACTCAAGGAGGATGTGCAATTGAGAACTGTACCTTTGTCAATTTTTATTGCTGAAGAGGGGTGGGTGAAGAGCTTTTAAAATGACCAATGAGACTGAGTGAACAGGGTTAAATGGAAGGTAACTGGTTAAACGCTGTGGTAAGTGAACATAGCTTAGAACTGAAGCTAGAATGTGAGTTTTCCACGTCTGCTGTTTGTGCCTAGGTGTAGTATAAACCCTTTTCTGAAAGGTTGTCTTATGCTTACCTCAGTATGAGAGCGTTCCTGCAGAAAGGTGATACAAAGCACAGTGCAAGCTCACACTCACTTGTCCTGCCCGAGTCTGAAGAAGACATTCAGACGTTGCAATGGCTCGATTAAGGTTCAACAAGAACAAAGTTCATAAAGCAGAAAGCATGTCACAAAAGAAGTGAATTGCGAGAAACAAGTGGCTGGCACAGCCAGCGCCACAGAGCAGGCTGTGGTCAGTGCGCAGGCCGGATGAACCGCGTTCAGCAGGGCAGACATCTGCTGCGTGACTGACTGGCAGCCCAAAATTTTGGGCTCAGCTGCAGCAGGTGTGGAAGTGGCTAAGAGGAACCTGCCTGGGTAGCTCCTGTTACCGGAGGTGGTGGTGTCACAGCTGGGTTTTGGTGACCTAGCATAATTGATTGCTTTTATTTAAGAGTCTTCCTAAGCCTCCCACAACCTGTGGTGGTGTGGAGGGAGGGTGTGTGCTGCATTTTGATACAGATTTCTCATTATTTCTCAGTGCGGTATCTAAAAGGCCCATCTAATGCCAGTGAAGGTTCTTTTTTAGAAGACAGCCGTTGTTTATTGGGGGACTTCTTTACTATTATGTGAAAAATGACTTTTCTATTTATAAAGAGGTGGTATTAAACACCCTGGGTTCTTATAAATCCTTTTGTTATAGGGGCACTCTGTAGTGTGACTGCAGAGAGAGTGTGGGAATCCCCATTCTTTAGAGGCATCCAAAACTCAACTGGGCACAGTCCTAAGCAACCTGATCTATCAGACCAGGTCTGGAACCTTAACCTTTGAGCAGGGTGTTGGACTAAATGACCTCTAGAGGTTCCTTCCATCCTGAATTAGTCTGTGTCTCTGTGTCTTTATGCCGAGGAAATGTTCTGGATACGCTTCCTTTGTAGAAATGTTTCAAAGAGAAATTAATGTTATCATTTGGCCAGACATGAGCCCAAGCCCTTAATATTAAAGGATTATAGATTATCAGAAATAGCAATTAGCCTAATCTAGGATCTCTACCAAACACAGCTTAAATGTATTTGATAATTATCATGGGTGGGTTAAAAGCATTCTTCATGTTTATCCTATTAGTGACTAATTTTATATTGTAAACACTGTACCTTAATACATTTCCTTGGCCTTTTCCATGTATTTCTTCTGAAAGGTCACAGCTGCAGTCTGTTTCGTAAGCAGTTTCAACAGACTGATGTAATGCATGAGTATTTCTTTACTTATCCTTGGATAAGAAAAAGTTAAGCTGTAATATTGCAATTGCTTTCCTCCCTTATGATTAATTCATCTCTCTGCTCTTTCTCTTTGTTGAGATACAACCACAGAGGTTACATTATGTTAAAATGGTCAGGAGGAAAAGTTTCAAATTGAATAATTTTTTCCTGGAATTTTGAGTGTATCAAGCTGAAAAAGTCATGTGTTCTGAGAGCTGACAAATATTTACTTGAGCAGGTACGCAAGATGCACGATGGGGAAAGTTGGTGCCACTTAGCTCCTACTGAACTAATAATATGCTAAAATCAGTTAAATAACCCCCAAACTGAAGATGCAGTTCTGTTTTCATGGAATGGGTTCAGTTTGTTGAAGGTTTTAGAGGCCATCTTCACGCTTCCTATTCAGGGAACAAAATAAAGGTTTGGCTGCAGGAAGAAATGGATCCCAGGGAGAAAAGTCAAGGGCTTTATTACTGAAGTGACTTTAAGGATGTGTGAGGAGTGAACAGGTTTTTCTGAAAGGAAAATTGAGCTAGCCATGGAAATGATGAACTTTATTCTTAAAAAAAAAAAAAAAAAACAGTCCTGCATTTTCTTCTTCATACT
This sequence comes from Alectura lathami, assembly GCA_013399715.1. Classification (NCBI taxonomy): domain Eukaryota; kingdom Metazoa; phylum Chordata; class Aves; order Galliformes; family Megapodiidae; genus Alectura; species Alectura lathami. The sequence continues at coordinate 51,394 of VXAV01004955.1, read as the reverse complement.
AAGCTTTTGGTAGTTCAGCCAAAAAAAAAAGTGCGTAGTGCGTATGTGGATTATTTCTCTGAATTCTGGAGTTCTTAAATATTATGCGGGAAAGCACTTTGTTTTGCTGTTCATTTGCTTTGTGCTGTTAGACTCTTGGGACAGACAGACACATTAGACATTTGTGGCTACAAATGCTTATCTGAAAAGCATGAACAAAAAGGGTTGTGTTCATGCTACGAATGTAAAGGCTTTGTCATGTTTAGCAAAGTGACTAAAGGCTTGAAATGTCAATGTGTTGAAGCTAAGTGGTGTTTGAGGGATTTTTTTTTTTTGTAACATGAAGGAAGGAGGGTATTTGACTTCTATAGTTGGTTAGTGCTTAAAATATCACTGCTGACATTTTCTGGGTTGGGGGTCAGCAAAACAAAAAACAAGGAGGAATGCTTAGATTTCAAAACACGTAGCAGGGTATCATAAGACACTGTAGTAGGTGGAAGAGTATAGCAGGTATGCCTAGATGCAGCTGTGTGGAGGATTGGAAAATGTGTGGTATGACACACCTGGCATTCTGCAAAGATGGAGCTCTAATGGATAAACTAAAATATTTGAATTAAACATGGGGAAAAAGTGCTTTTTTATAAATAACGTGGTGATAAATGATTTTGTTGTAACACTGAGCTATTAACAGGAAGGATTGATGTGTAGCAAATCTTGACCTTTGTGCATGCTGTGCTTTGTGAGTATAAAGCTTCAGTGTAGTCTGAGAGAACAAACATGTTTACAAAGCTGTCTTAAGAAAAACATCTATATAAACATCTATCACAACGGAAATGGCTGAGACAATATAGCAAGCAAACCAATTGCTGTTTTTCTTTTATTTGCACTCTGGTAGGATGACTTATTATTGGGCATTAAACTATGATAACTATTCAGAAGCCAGGTAGTCCTGGCGATACCTTCCTATAATGAGAGTTACTCATAACGCTGAGCGTCTTGGTGGGCAGGCGTTGTAGTTGTACACAATGTCGTATGGCAGTGGTGCTTTTTAATCCTGACACTGAACAACATACTTGGACTACAGCCCAATGCAGAGGCAAGGCGGAAGGTGTCTAAGGCTGTGCTGCCCGCCGCAGCGTAGCCCTGATGCAGAATCTTCTGAGCGATTGCTTTTGGCCAGAAATAGTTTTCCTGTGACTTCTGCACTCTACTTTTGTGCATTTCTGTGAGTTGTTGCAGTCTGACGTACATGACTCCTAGCCTGGAGCGTGTTTAGGTTTGTATGCAGTTCTTGAATACTTGTTGTGGGGTGAATAATGAAGTGAATACTCAAGGGATCCAGCAGTTAGCTCGGGCCAGGTAATGTCGTGGCATAAAGTACCGTTGACTCTAAACCTCTCCTTTCTACAGGAGAGCCTGACAAAACAGCGAGACAGGAATAACTCAAGAGTTAATGAGGGGGAGGTTTGCCAGACTTCTGCTATCAGTGGAAAGTAAACTTCAAGTAAAGGACGTCTTGTACCAAGGCAAAATGAATTTAACTTAAGAACATTAACAATGACATGCAGACACTAATAACAGGCTTGTCAAACCTGATTACCAAACCCTTAGTTTAAGTACTTGGCCTGGTTTGGAGCTGTCTTTGCAACCAAAATTCGTCTGAATTTTAGATTAAAATTAGTTGTTTTTCGTATCTTCTGAGTCAATTGTTTTGTTTCTGGAAATTTTGGTTGTGAGTTCCAGTCTTAACCTTTCTCGGACTGGATAAATCCATCTCTAGAATGGCAGCCTCAGTACTTCATGCTTTGTAACAAGACTTAAGGAATTCTCCATCAGTTTGGAAGTTGCATCATTACTGCAGACACGTCGTTTGCACCCTTTCTATTTCACCAGAAGTTATTCCAATATTTGACACGATTGTTTTTATTGTTTGTTTTTAAAGACTTGGCCTGCACTTTGTTAAAAGCCACCTTGCTGTGGCTGAACTGCCACAACGGAAAGCGGTGAATGAATTTAGACCTGGCTGTGGCACAGAAGGGACAGACATGGGAAGCTTTTCAATTTCTTGCCTGGTACTCCAAAATAACTCAAATTTGTTTACCTTTGGAGTGTGCTGCAAAGCACATCTTTTTCCTGAAAGACACTTAGGAAAGAGTGAGGTGGCTGGGTGTGGGACATTGCAAGAATGTACTGTGAGAGCCACATTTTTGCTTACTGCATATTTTTGAAACTGAACCGCTTTATTTCTTGCATTTGGATGCTCTGAGCTGATAAAATTGTACCTATTCAAACGCTGATAAACTGTTTTCAAAGTTTTTTTTCTATTGCCTTTGACAGAACTTTCAGGCAATGTTGTCTTTAGGAAATATTTTTGTTGTTAATCAGTTTTCTGGCTCTAAGTGTTTAGTTCTTCTCTTTTTGGAATACAAGAACAGATGATGTGACTGGAAAAGTTAGGGTTTCAGAAATACCTTCCTGTGCATGAACTAGAAATAGCAGCTTTCCCAATTAAATTGAGGAAACTAATTGTTAAACTTTTAGCACTAGCTTGGGTTTTTGTCTCCTTGTGGGAGAAGAAATCCTTTCCAGGAGACGACATCTGTCCCCCCACTCCTCACCCCCTAAAATTCTTCCAGATGTTCAGCAAATAATATATGTTGGGAGATGGAAAGATTCATACATGTTTTCATGTAAGCTTGCCTAGAGAGCAAGGAATTGCAAAATAATAACGAAAGACATTCTGAGAGATAACAGAATTGCCACAGGAGTATTTCATCAAATTCCAGTTGCAGTAATGCCCTGTGTTACTTAAGAAAAGGAAACCTCTACTTCATTCTTCATCTTTCTGACAAGCTTCAGCGTACCTTGATGGATTTGGCTGAACTGGTACTCTCTGGTGCAGAAAATTTAATGCAGAGGAATCTTGCTGATGTGCTCCAAGAACAAACTCTTTCATCTGTGTTGCTTAGCTGACAGGGGTAACATGCTTTGGGTAGTTAAAGGCTACTGATGATAGCCTGGAGCAGGATGGCAGCAATTTTTCCACAGGAAAGTGGGAAATTTGGAGTACAGTGTTCAATTTGAACCCCCCTGGATTTTTTTTCCACCCATCATATTGGACTCCCAGTATTTGAATGGCTGCTGTAAATACATCTCAGTTTGTCATAATCATACATACTGTTTCTTTGCATCCAAACAGACTGTGACAAAAAACACCCTGATTTGTTTCAATATTGTGCTAAATTTTTTTAGTAAAACACCAGAAACAGACAACCCTATTGGCCTTGTTCTACCAAAGCAGTATTGAAGTCCCCATGGAAGAATTTGGTATAGTAAAACTGGCCTCGTGTTTATTGTTATGATGCATTGTGTTAATCAAAGCCCAGCCTCATGCTTGCTAATCGCTGTTGTGGTCATGTTAGGGGAATAATGCTTTTGAGTAAGCTGAGACCAGTGCTGTTGTTCACTTGGATACCTGCGAAGGTAAGAAGGGTGGTGAATAAGCATTCCTAGAGATCAAAGTAAAAGTATGTGCCTATCTTGCAACGTAAGGCATCAAAAAGTGCAGCTCCAGCCTGTAGAAATGCTTGTTCTTAATGATCCATGGGTTATTCATTGACAGTGCCACCTGCACCCTACATGTGAGCCGTTATTCTCCCTTATTCTCTGCTAGCATCAGCTATATGGAGATTTTTCAATTTACTGCAGAGCTGCTTGTCTGTACTGAGAAAATTCCCACTAATCCAAACAAAAATAGGTGTTCTGAACAGCTGCTAAAACAGTGACTGGCATTGGCTCTGGAAGCTCAGGCCTGTGACTGATTCCCTTTGAGGACAGAATCTGGTGTGCATGTTGAGTTGCTAACCGTGTTGCATTCTGAAGACTTTCAAGGAGTCAGCATTCTGAAGACCTAGCAAGGAAAGATCTACTGACTGAGAAAGAAGTTGGTCCTCTGTGTACCATGGCTGGATCAAACTAGGCCACCAAGTGCATTCCTGTTGCACCTCTCCCCCAAAATAACAAATGAGCAAACACAAAACAAAGAGAGCCCCAAACACTCTGTCTAGCAGAGACAGCTGATCTGGGACATGCCTCTGACAAACTGCATTACAAGCACTGCTGAGGTGGTCATGCTCCTGCTGGTTTGGGCGCTGCTTGTGGCTGTGCTTCATGGCCGCTGCTGTCAGCCAGCGTCTACATGAGGTATCTTTTGAGGGTGTGTGCGTGCTGGATGCAGAGAAGGAGCATTTAGGAGGGAGGAGCCCCCCTAAAACTCACTCTTGGATGTTAAAAAGGTGTTTTGATGTTGAGGGATTTCGATTACTTGTTAGTGAGCACTACTTTTGCTGATGAAGCAGATTGTTTTGCCCTTCTGTTTTAAAAATACCTGCACTCTGCTACAGTAGATTGTCGTCATCTCCTGCATGCATTTTTTTTTTTCTAGCTTTGAGCAACACAATGTTTTCCATTTATATTGCCAGATACTTGCATACTGGTATGTTTGGCTTTAGATTTTGTGAGCCTAAGAGCTTCCTCAGGATTTTTCTTGCAGACAGTGGTGAAATTACATTGGTAAATTTGCAAAGCTTAAATACACAGAGAGAATGCTCTGAGGTACGTGTGCTGCATATGGAAGTGTTAATCAGGCACCAAAATCATTCTCCTTATGTGCAAAAGCCACTTTGGATTTCCACAGATGTTCAAGGCATACATGGAAATGTAGTACAGGTTTCATACTGTGCCTTCAATGACCTGTGTTTTGCATGTTTATTCTGAGGGAGAACATGTACTGTAGTATTGAGTATTATAAAAGTTATCCATGGTTGAAATGTTTGATATAGCTGGAAATAAATTATTTATGGTTGAGTGGAATGCTGGGAGTAGTGTCCCCATACTGGCCGTCAGTGTGGCTGGGCTCGACTAAGCCTTCAAAGCTCATTACTGTGCATTTCCTGCCAGAGAGCATTTGCCAGTTAAAAACACCACCACCACCACATGTATTGTATGCTATGGTGACCTCAGATGAGGACATTTTTCTTTCAGATGGTTCCAGTTCACAAAGGCTGAGTAGCTATGGATAAGCTAGGCAAACTTGGAAATAGAGTTAATGTCAGGTCTTACTTCAAGCATTTCAAACTCTCTGTTAGAGGCTGTAACAATTATAATAGGTGGGAATTAATTGCCTGGAGTTTAGCAATAGCTGAATGTTTGCCACTTTCTGAGCTGCTGACAAATTAAAATGCCCTTATTTTTCATTCAGTGTACAAGAATAACCTGTTAAGTGTGTTAACTCTTTACCCACTTTATCCTTGTCTATGAATGTGCTTAAACCCCAGCCATGAAGTCTGTTAGTTGAGAGAAAGGTGCGTAAGTAATGTAACACAGAGGGAGAATCGTAAATGCTGTGGAATTGTCAAATACTGAGACCCTAAGCGCTGATATATCCTCATATCAGTGAAGACTGGCTACGTTGTCACCACCCAGGTACAGCTGAAGGCCCGCACTGCTGGCTGTGTGATGCCAAATGCCTAGAAGAGACTTGAGATGACTCAGGGCTGTTGCTCATGTGAGAGGAAATCGCACAGTGAGAAGGAGCATTTTCTTGTCTGAACAGAACAAATGTCTGAAGGCCTTTCACAGGGATGAAAGGGGCAAAATAGGGTCGCCTGAAGCTTATTAGTAGCAAAGCTCAGCATTGTTTGTAGCAGAAGATGGCAAACTGATGGCTAACTGAATTTATGGAAGAAAGGGGCAGGGTATCACAGTTAAACTGAGAGTCGGTTTGCACAGAGTTCACCAGCTGAATCAAGAATTTGACCATGATAGCAGTATTTTGAAGAAATAAACTTTTAGGGGATTATTTCCTCTGGAAGTGTTTCTAGCAACTAAGGGTGAACAGCAGCCGGACATGTAGTGTTAATGCTAAAATGAAAGCAAGATACAGTTCTAAATATCTTGTGGTAAAAGATTTCACTGCTCTAGAACCTCTAAGAAAGCTGCTAAGTCTTAAAATTCACCTTCCTGAAAGGAATCTTTCATTTGTAGGACGACCAGTTCATGGTTGTATGCCATCTGTTTAACAGAAAACAACCCAAGAGGCTCAAAGATCAGGAAGTTATTGTAAGTGGTACGATCATATGTTCATGCACCAAGCAGTGCTGATACAGAAATCTGAAAATGGCCAGGCATTATGTAAATGTAGCTCTGACTGAAACACAGAAACACGGGATTATTTTCTTCTGGTCAGCTGCTACAAGTAATATTTGTCTTCTTTGTTTTGGCTCAGGAGAGGTTTTTTCCTTCTAAAATTCAGGCCTTCAGTGTGTTTGTTAACTTCGCTTGTTCTGACTAACCTGCAGTTAACCCAGTAGTTCCCCAGCACGCCCAAAGACTAGAATCCTGTTCCCTTTACGTGACTCCCTGGTCTCTGGCAGGCTGCATGTTCCATTTTTCTCAATTTTGGCATTGCAGTGTCCATAGCTTAAAGTGCAACTTTCAAACAGTGGTTTCATTAAAAACAGCTTACTGTTCACAGTTATAGATCTTGTAAATTATTCTGCTAGACTTTGTGTAGACATTTTTGTGCATCTATTTTAGATTACTTCAGTTAGCGTTACCTCAGAACATCAAAGTATTCTATAAAATACTGTAAATTGAAAAGCATTGTTACATGAAAATACCAAATTTCAAACCTAGCTCTGGGGAGTAATTTACTGGGTTGGGAAGGGAGTCAGCACACAGACTGTGCACGTATTCACAGAGGGAAAGCAAATGGCTGTCAGTAACTCTGTAGCATAAAAGCATTGAGGCATTTTGAAGCAGGATCTGCTTAGCTGCTCGTAAACAAGTTAATGTTACCTTATTTCATCTCGGTTCCTCCACTGATCATGTTTGAATGCTATTAATGCGGTATCCTGAATTTCTTGAGTAGGACAGAAGTCCAGTGAGACTTTTGTCACTGTACTGCAATCGCTCAAACGCTGGATAGAGAAGGGCTAGCTTGTCCTGCCCACTCCTGCCTGAGATGGCTGTCACCTTTCACCAAATTCAGTCTTCCCAAGGCTGAGTCTGCTTTTCAACAGGTCTTGCTTGGAGATGTGTCCTCAAGTTCTCGTTTCCTGACAGTCCCTTACTCCCACCCTGTCCTCCAAGGCCCCATGTACTTGTTGCACCCCAGAGTCCTTAGGTCAGATCTGAGCTGCAGACAGGAAAGCAAAGAAGGAAGAGATCGCTGGGGAATCACGGAACAGCTGAAAGCCAGGAGTCATTCAGGACTGTAGGCTGTGAGATGCAGATAGTGGTTAGAAGAGTGAAACAGACGTGCGTATCTACAGACTCGCTTATCTGGGCTGAGCTGAAGCAGGGAGCTTCACAGTAAGCAGACTGACGTGAAGCTATAAACAAACCGTATGTGGTACGGACACACCTGTGACCTTCTGCTCCTTGCATGTACTCTACCTGCTTGTGTGTTCTTCAGAGCGCTGTACGTCTCCTCCCTGCCTCTGGTCTTCTGAGTCACATGCAAACTGCTGTGTCCCCTATCTTTGTATCTGAAACTGCAGGGGGAGGAGGGACGTGCAAACCTGTTTGAAATGGAAATCTGTGTGCGTGCCTGTGCACACGTGCATACATGGGAAGAACTGGGGAGATCCCTGCAGAACAGCTGCTTAGGGTACTTTGGTCTGATGCACTTGGAGTGAGGGTGGTAGCAGCATACTGGAGAAAGGCCACAAGACCATAATGCTGCTTTTTTTTTTGTTATTATTATTTTTTTCTCCTATGCCCTGGGAGGCTCAGGTTCTTAAAAAAGAAAGGAATCTGGGTCTGAAAAGGCTGGTGATCTTACAGCATCAGAACCAAAATTTTAAGACAAGGGCCTAATTAAACTTGACATAAAGCATTGCAATTTTAGTATATTAGATAATAATTTTTAAATGCCTGCTTGAGAAACTTGGTTTGTGTAGAATGAAAACTTATTTAGTGGACAGGAATCAGGGCCAGAGATTTGGGATTTGCCTTTTAAATATTTCCACGAAGAGGGGAAGAATAAACTAGGGAGATCAGTTGGTGCTTTGAATCTTTTAAATATTAATAAATAGATCACTAGGTTTTAAAAACATTAGATGCTAAGTGCAGAATTTACATTCTGTGTCATGAAACAAATTACAGAAAAATGCTTTGTTTCCAAAACTCTGGTTTTCCTCACAGGGGGCATGAAACTTGAATGTGGTGTCTAACATCATTTGTGAAACAGTAGTTTTAATGAGTTATTTGGTTTTAGTTTGAAAATATTAGTATAGAAGGCTTCCTTTGGAGTACAATGCTGTTATTCTCTAGTATTGTCGGCCTTGTTCTGGTTCTAAACTATGATGGTAGTTCCTGCAGTCCTCTTGAGATGCAGCAGGTGGTGGGAGTGCATCACCTCTGGTCTGTGTGCAGCATTTTGCTGGTGGCCATCTGCGACAGAAGGCTGAGCCGTGAGTGGGCTGCGGGAGGTACGGCGAGCTCCGTTCTCTGAATGCTGCCTGAGATTTGGCAACTGCTAGATGCTACCATGTGGTTAGAATTTGCTCAGCCAACTCAAAACGAAAACACTGAAAGCACCATGAGGCAGCCAGCTCCAATTCAAGATTAGCATTTAAAATGCTAATTTAATAGTGAAAATTTATGAAAGGAAATGTTCCTGTTACGAGATATAAATTCCTGCGCATGTAACTAGAGATACACATTGATGCCAGTACGTGGCTTTCAGTAGTTAGCCAAATGAACCCTGTTTTCAGCCTGCTTGGCTGTGAACCTACAGCAGGAATTATTTGGGGCAGGTGAATGATTTGTTCTCCTATCTGAAAGACCCAAGAAAGTATTCTTTCAGGTACTTTTCTTAATTCTTTGGTTGTACGTGTGTATGGTATTTGTTGGTGTGTGGTGTTAGTCTGAAATTAGTTATTTCTTAGTTTCTGTTTGTCCTGAAAATCAGAGGTTACTTTTCGTATGTTCTTGTTAATAGTCAAAATCTGTTTGGGCATGGATGCATTAGCCGGCTGATTTTGGTACCAGCTTCTTTGCAATGCTGATAGCTTGTTGTCTCCACTTGTGTTATGATTTATGTCCAAGTCTTTAAGGGGGCGTTACTTTTGATGAGAGCAAGAGAAATCAGTGGCAGCTGACTTCAGTGACTTCTCTTAGATGCCACCTAAGTTTCTTTGATCTATTGAAATGGATGTAGTCCAAAAAATGCCCAAATGAAAGCTCTGAGGGCAGTGTCTAAAGGCATTGTTGTCCTCTTGTCAATCACTTTGGTAGGGTTTTTCTTTTTTTCAGCTCTGACCAGGAATTCTGTCAACATACGTGGCCAAACATATGTCTGCATTTGTCAGCATAGTCACTGGTGAAGTCCCACTTACTTAAGTCCAACACTTAACATAGTTCTTGTTCTTTCAAGAATATGAAGATATTTCCCTGTGTACTTTGAGGAGCTTTTCTGAAGCAGGTGGTTTGCATGTACCTCTGCTGAGAAAATTCTGAGTAAATGTGCACCTGAAGGTTGGATGGCTGCCTGCATCTAAGATGCAATTCAAATGTAGAAGTGACAGACATGCTTTAGGTATTCGGAAGGTGGACCTCCTACCTTACTGCTAAGCTTTGTTTTTTTAGTCGGGTGGTTAGGGCTGATAAGAGGTTGGCTGCAATGTTTGATAGGCCGTGTGAATTCTGTTACCTGGGGTTTTATGTCTCGTTCAGTGTTTACAAAAGCTGCCCTGACTGATGTTGAAATTAGTGGAAATATTTGTTTGGCAGCAGTATTGGGCTTTTTTTTTTTTTTCCATTACCTAGATTAGTGATTTAACGTTATACACAAAACGAGTGGGTGCTCATTTATATAGTGAATGTTCATTACATAACGCGTGTTTTTCTCCATGTCCCCTCCCTTTGTAACTTGTACTTTGTGTAGTGATGTTTTTCTCTAACATTTTCACATTAATGCTATGTATGGGAGCTGCAAGTTACTATCAGCATTGAGCCCCGTTATGTTCTGCAGTATGCTCCTGAATGTTTGCTGCCTAGCTTGTCAGCACTGAAGCACGGTTGCAGCATAGGGCACATCTGATCGCTGCTGTATATACAGCGGGTGTGTTTTTGTGTAGAAAACAAAAGCTCTAATGTTTGATGTAGATTTTACAATACTCCTTTGTATGTCGTTGCTGTTTTATTAGTCCAGATTATCTTGCTTGTAGGTAATGGTATGTGTTAGAGATTTATCTTGCCTCCAGATGCTTCAAAGAGAAGTTGCCAAGTGTTTGTCTCCTCATAGGTTGGAAACTACAAGCGGACAGTGAAGCGAATTGATGATGGTCACAGGCTGTGCAATGATCTCATGAACTGCATTCATGAACGGGCACGAATAGAGAAGGTCTATGCTCAGCAGCTTACAGAATGGGCAAAAAGATGGAAGCAGCTTGTGGAAAAAGGTAATGCTTCCTGATTTTGATCCCTGAAAGTATTGTCAAGTAGGGAAAAAATGAAAATATTTTTGGTAAATGCGGAGTAGAAACTTTTAGCCTATAACGGAGCCTCTAGAAGAGGCTCAGTAGTGTAACAGAGTTCCCAGAATCAAGCTTTTCTTGATTTAAGAATAAAGAACAACAATCCAAAACAAAAACCTTGCTCCTTTGCTAGTTTGCTTCTTTCTTACTGAAGCAAATGAATCTTGCCTTCAGTGTTGATGTGTCCAAATGTATTCAGTTTTAAAGGTCTTGTTGTTTCTGGGTAAATAATGGTAGAGAACACACTGTTCGAAAAGTGTGTCTGCACAACAAGGGGGCAGTGGCTGTTGGGGAAAGACCAGTAATAGAAAAGTATTGTTTTAATGGAAGGCTAAGCTGATGCCATTTTAGTATATTGTGAGTTCGTTTGTCCTTTCCTGTTAACATACTTTTTGAAGCATGGATTGAGAAATCAAAGGCAGTTGAAAGAGGAGCTAATAGGTGTCATACTGAGACCCATGGTACCAGGAGATGCAGGCAAGATTAAATAGATATTATTCCTTCTCATGTCAGAAGTTGTAATATTCTAAAATTGTCTTTTTTTTTTAAAAAAAAAAAAAAGCTATTCCCTTTTTTAGATTTGCACCAATAGCTAGGAGTTACTGTTTAGAAGTGCATACAAGTTAATACCTACAGGTAGTTTCTTGGGAATATAAGTTCCATGTGGGTGATGGTTACTGAGAATGACACTTTCTGTTGTGTTTAGGCCCACAGTATGGAACAGTAGAAAGGGCTTGGTGTGCTTTTATGTCAGAAGCTGAAAAAGTGAGTGAACTACATCTAGAAGTAAAAAGTTCACTGATGAATGAAGACTTTGAAAAAATCAAGAACTGGCAGAAGGAAGCCTTTCATAAGCAAATGATGGGAGGATTTAAGGAAACCAAAGAAGCAGAAGATGGATTTAGGAAAGCTCAGAAACCCTGGGCAAAAAAGCTGAAAGAGGTACAGCAGTAGGTTATGTATTAGATATCCTGTGTTACAATATATTAATGTCTCAAATCTCCATAAGGGAGTAAGCTCCCTATTTTCTCTGCTGGACCCTCCTTTCTCAAAAAGATCTCTTGCTTTCTGTCCTCTTCTGAAAATAAATATTTCCTCTTGGTCTCTCTTAATCTTGGTGACTTCAGTGAAAATCTGGAAAAAGTGGAATTTAAGTTATCATTTGAATAATATCTGATCTAATGCATTGGGGAGCTTTGAATTGATCAAAGAAATGGTCGGGGGAAAAGTGTTTGTGGGTTTTCTCCTTGTCATGCAACATTATTCTTAAATAACAGGTTTGTAGAAGAAGGGGAGCAGAGGATCATGGGCGTGAGGAAATAATGTTCTCCTTGGGACTTTCTGTAAACCTTTTCTTGAGTCTTTCTTCACTTCTCTGAGCTTGTGTGAGTGACATTTCTTGTGTGGTGAAAGAATGCTGATTCTGAAGTACAATTTCCTTATATTGATTATTATGTAATGTTTATTCCTTGGCCTGAATAAAAAGTCCCCCCCCCCAAAAAAAAAAAAAACAAAAAAAAAACCAACCTCTGAAACAAAACCTGACTAGAAGTGTTCCAGATGCAGAGATTCAAATCTTCTTTTTAGGTGGAAGCTGCAAAGAAAGCATACCATGCGGCCTGCAAAGAGGAGAAACTGGCTGTATCCAGAGAGACAAATAGCAAAGCTGATCCAGCACTAAATCCTGAACAACTCAAAAAATTACAAGACAAAGTGGAGAGAAGCAAACAAGATGTGCTAAAGGTATGGCTAATACACAGCTTGTCTGTATCTGTCGTCTTTTCCTCCTGAATGCGCTGTGGACTGCAGTGCAGCTCACTGTTACAATCCTATACCGAAGTTTACAGTTCTCTCCAAAGCTTGCCACTGGTAAGCTCTTCTGTGAAGAGCAGGTAATGTATTACCTCTGTTTTGCATCGGTACTTTGAGTAAGGAAGGAAATAGAATAATACAGTGAAATTCCAGGAGTTCTACATCTTTAGTAGTGAGGATTGACATACTTCATTTGAGAGGCTGTGAGAGATGCTTAAAGCTTGCTGGCATCTAACCTGTTGTCGTTCTTGACTGCAGAATATATTTTCAAAAATTATTTCTAAGAAAGTAAGCTGATCTAATCCATTTCAATAAAAGTAAATGTGCGACTCTTGACTTGTTCTCAAAGAAACCTTTTCCCTTTGAGATGAGGCTGTGTTGTCTAGAAGGCTGATGTTACATTGGGTGGGATCTCTTAATTCATGCCTGGACTACTGCTATAAATTAGTCTGGAGTCTGAGGCTCTGCTAACTGAGCTTACTGGGTGTGTGATTGATGTTCAAAGGGATGTGTACAATTTTTTGTGTTCATTTCTGTTTGTAACTCACAGTGGTCCATGTAAATTGCTGAAGGGGAAATGCTAACACACAAAAATTATTTGGAGCTCTTTAACAGGAGACCCTGTAACTTGAAAGACTACTTGCTCTTACGCTAAGTGCCTCGTTTGTTTTTTATCTTCAGTATTACATTAACGTTTTTCATGGTTTCTTTTAAAAAGCTAGAGGGGAGGCTTAGAACTTTATTGTAATTGTTTTGTAACTTTTTAGATAACTCATCATGATCCATCAGCCACTGGTTATAGAAAGAGAATGCAATTTGGGACCTTTTGGTCTAAGCCTTCTCTTATTATATTGATGAGTCTTGTAGGATGGTAATTTAAAAAAATTGATTTCCTTTTTTCTCCTTCCACCTCAGACAAAAGAGAAGTATGAAAAATCACTGAAAGAACTAGATAATGCCACTCCTCAATACATGGAAAACATGGAGCAGGTGTTTGAACAGTGTCAGCAGTTTGAGGAAAAACGCTTACGTTTCTTTCGAGAAGTGTTGCTGGAAGTTCAAAAACACCTTGACTTGTCTAATGTTGCAAGGTAAAACTGTGCAAGACCTCAAAGTAAATGCTTAATACTTCTGAGCAAAACATAATCCATGCTTCAAGTAGGTCAGTTTAAAATCTGACTTGTTTGTTTATGTTGTGCAATTTGTTTGAAGTGGAAGACCTTATTTTTGTTCTAAGATCAGATTAGCATCTCTCCCTTGCATTTGCTAGTTATATTTAAAGGTATTAAATAAACTAGTAAACCCTCATTCTTGATATATTTTTCTAGTCAGATGTGTGCCAATTAGGATTCAGAATTTAGAATCAAAAAATTCTGTATCAAGGATTGGGAAAGGAGGCTTTTGGTGTGTTGTGTATCTTGAATGTTCATCAGAGAGCAAACTAGAATTTATTAGTGTAAGACTGCACGAGATTCCTAGCATGAACACATCTGTTGCTAAAATGTTAGAGCTTGGTCTAAAGTAATACAGGAATTACCTTAACTAGGAGAAGTCTTGAAGTTCCATTGGCTGACAATCACTGAAGTTATTCTCCAAGTCAGCTTTTTATACTGCAGTATGTATAATGCATGTCTTGTCCTCTCTGCCTGGACCCTCATCCCTGCATTCCAAGAGATCTAAACTTCTGCCAGGGAACTCAGGCCAGTGTTCGTGAGTTCAGCTTATTCTGTCAGACCATGTGGCATTCCCTCTTCTGCTCTTGACAGAACTCATGTGGTAGTCCGTCCAGTGAGATTAAGGAGCTGATCAAGGTGAATTAGGGCAGGAAGAATCCAACTTGTTCTTAACCCAGATCATTGCTCTAAGCTGATTTGCTAGTGCTGGTACAAAGGGGATGATGACAGGAGCAAGAACATACAGCGGGCAGTAGGTAAGGGTGAGATCACTTATTTTAGCATCATTATCACCTTGATTTGATGACAGGTTCTTCTTCTCTTAGAGTAGATAATTAGGATTGCTGCCCATTTGAATTCAATTTAATTGGAATGGAAGAAACTACAAATCAGAAATAAGTGAGAAGTGGTTAACTTAAAAAAGAGGACCAAGTGGTGACAGAGTGGTTTTTCTTTTAAGGTACTGAAGAGGCTCAGGAGTGGTGTCTTATGGTTTGTTAATAAGGTGCAAGCCAGGAAAAGAACTATTAGGATAAAACTAGGGACAAAGCAATCCAAACTGTTCATCTGTTTTGTTATCTCAGTCTCATTGAATAGAAATGTGTAGAATAAACCCTGGGAGGAAGTCTGATTTTTAACTTTAAGACTAATAAGAAAATAGCCCTGCCCTGTTTTCTATGAGTGGTTAATTGTTGATTTAGACTACTGATGGCAAGTGAGTTATTCAAACTAGTTTATTCCCTTTGTCTAAATGTATGCTAAAATAAGTGNTCCCTTTGTCTAAATGTATGCTTCTCCAGTGCTTCAATACTTTCAAAGAACTTCCAGTGTAGTCAAGAAGATACTGCACACATGTCAAAGCAGTCAAATAATATGTGGAAATTGATAAATTTGGAAGTATATTTTCAGAAACAGCGACTCCTTGATGGTGCAGCACTAATGAATTCTAATTCTAGATCTTGTGTGCCTTGGTCTGGAAAGATTTCCTTAAATTCCCTATAGCTTGAGAGTAGACTAGTAGTTCTGTGTCAATTTCAGGCCTTGTAGCTGTTGTGTATTGAGACATTTTTAGTCTTAACCTGT
>VXAV01004955.1:18926-36285 GCA_013399715.1 Alectura lathami | reverse complement strand
AACCTGTTTTTGGGTTCCTTGTTGCACCGTATTGGTCCTTTGGTAAGAAGAAACCAGTTATTTGCAGTCATAGTCTGCAGAGCAAACACATCATGTGGATGGTTTGGGATCAGGGGAATCGAAACTGTATCTGTAACATGATTTCTCTTCTGAGTGATACTTCATAGGTAAGAGAATTCAGCTCTAACAGAGAACAACTAGACTAAAAGATGAGTAAAAGCAGCAAGGTTCTTTTTTTATAGTATTTGATACTTTATGTAAATTGTATTGTTAATAAAATCATAGAGTAACTAGAACAGTGGAAGCTGTAAGGTGAAAGAAATAGACATTTTCTTATGCATTTTCTTTATTCATTTAACTGCTTCAGGTTGGAGACTTTTTCCATACTGAGTTATAGTCCTCATTGCATTAAGACAGGAATTTCACACAATGCTGTAAACAGTTTCTACTGTCTTGTAGGCAAACTTGATTTCAAGAAAGTTTGAGATTGACATTCAGTAACTTAAATAGATTCCTGTTTAAATAACTACAGTGACTGACTGCTAATTAGGTTACTTTACAAAACAGTCGTAATTCTTAAATCTTTCAAATGAGGATTTTATTTCAATTTCTACAGGCAGTCAGGTCTGTCCCATGGAGTTTCAGTAAGTCAGTCTTGCTGTGAACTTTTTTCAATGCTGTTGTGAACCTTGAACTGTCATTCCATTAAAAAAAAAAAAGCCTAGGGAACTTGTCATGTTTCTAAATGCTGTACTAAATTTGAAGACAAATTTGTTTTGCAGTTACAAAAATATCTATCGTGAACTGGAACAGAACATCAAATCAGCAGATGCTGTTGAAGACTTGCGGTGGTTTAGAGCTAATCAGGGTCCAGGGATGTCAATGAATTGGCCTCAGTTTGAGGTAAGATCAGAGTGCTTAAAACCTAGACCTGTTTTGTCTGTTTTTTCTTTGCTTTTTGTCATGTTCCATTCTGCTGAGACTCTCAGATTCAAACTTCTAGCAGTGAATTCTGTTGTTCTCAGTTTTTTCTTGATTTNAAAGCTGAAGTCACTAGTAGGTCATGCTTTTGCTGATGTACCTTTGTCTGTGTATGTGATTCTGCCTTACGGTATCAAACTTCAGTTTGAATCTCCTTGTTAGCAGTTAATGACTGAGTAGGCAGCAAAGATGGTTGAAATTGTTTAAATATTGCAAATTGGTTCAGAAAACTTAGAAGTCTTTAACTAGTTGTTCTGATACTATTAGATTAAAAAAAAAAAAAAAGTCTTACCTTGCATCAGTTAGTTATTTTATTGCTGAATACCATTTTCAAAAGAAAAAAGCTTTTGAGGCATGTTGTGCTAAATATAGCTTAAAGGAAACAAGTACCAAAATCTATCACAGCAGATCATGCTAGCAGAGTATCAGAAGGCTGGAACTGGAATGAGTTTCTGGGCAGAATCATAAGTTTAATTGAAATAATTCCTGGGCATTAAGCTAATGGAGTGGAAACCTCGGTTATGGAGTGTAAAGTGTTCCATTATTAACATAATGGAAAATGTCCCTTGTTTTCAAAACATTGAATAACTTTTTGTGATTTGAAGGTTTGGGGAAGAAGGCTTGATAGTACTGCAGAATTTCTTTGCCTGAAGCACTGAACTACATTTACTTCTGTGTGGGGAAATACCATCCTTTTTCATAAATGTTACAATTAACACAAGAAATTGTTGTGATTTCTCTAACCAAGTGTTTTTTAATTTACATGCTACAAGGATGATGTAAGTAAAAAAAAAAAAAAAAAAAAGGTCATGATCAAATGAATATGAAATTGTATTATAAACTACAAATACATATAGGTCAGTGGTCTCTAACTTGTGGCAACTCAGAAATCCATATCTACTTGTGGAAGGTTAAAATAAGGAGGTACTGCTGGAGAGTTGGTCAGAAATCACTCAACGCTGATGATGCTGTATGTGTAAACCAGTAGTAATAACAGCTGAAAAACTTCATTGTCTTAATATCTCAAAGGTTATCTTTTGCATGGCATATCGTCTCCTGAATTTTTAACCTTTATTGTGTTTTCTGTGATGAGACATGCCTAAGCATAGGATATTTACCTGCAACCTGGTTATTCTCTGGTGTCTGTTTTATACTGGTACATAGCCTAGTTTGGCTTGAAAGCTGTAACTTGTGTTCAGGTCTCATCACGCGTGCTCATCTGCCTTCTGAAACTTCTGAACGAACATTGAGGAGGGGATACTTAACAAATGACATCACAAGTCTTGTCAGCAGTTGTGTTTATTTGAGCTCTTTCAGATGGTTTTTAAGGACATAAATTTACTACATCTTGAGTGCAATACCTGAAGGGCTTGCTCATGTTTTATGGACAGGAGAAGTTACATGCAATGCCATGATAAACAAGCTCCATCGTAACAGTCCTGGAGCGCTTCTTGGGAAATAAGCTTGTATCTTCAAGTAGATTGTAATACTTCTTATATGCTAGGTTTACCTTTTAAAGCCAGATATCATGGCGATATTTGAAACAGTAAATGCTGTTGGTACAGCTTTTAAAGAGCTGCACTAGCCAGCTCCCTTCTCCAGTTGTCTGCCAGATGTCTGGTATTTTAAGTCTTTGCAAGGTGTTCAAATGCGAAGCAGGGAAGGACAGATCACTTTTGGAGTTGTGAGTAGCACAGATGTTTTCATTGCTAGGATAGGAGCTAAACAGAACTATAACCAAAACATTTGGAGTGACTTCTCTTGGCAATAACTATTGATACAGCTGTGTGCATCCCATAACTCCTGAAAAATGAAATGTGACAATTACTTGTTCACTTGCATTTCTCAGTCACTTTTTGCATTCACTGTAGGAGTGGTCTGCTGATCTGAATCGCACTCTCAGTAGAAGAGAAAAGAAGAAGGCTTCTGATGGAGTGACTCTGACTGGTATTAATCAGACGGGAGATCAGGTTTCACAGCCTAACAAACATAGCAGGTAATTTTTTTCAGGCCTAAAAAGGATAAACAGAAGCGATTATTTAAGATAACAAGCTACATATGATCAAAAAAACTACTGTCCAACTAAATGCTGCGGATCTGTGAGCATATTTAAAGTAGCTTTCTGTGGCTCACAAAGTACTTTGGTAATTTTTCTCTATTTTTCATTTTTCCTTCCACTGTGAATTATAAGAAACCAAGCTACTTGCGAAACTGAACTCTGCAGCTAATGTGGTGGTTAGCCTGTTGCTGTTTTCCCATCTCTAGAAATGACAATTTTCCTTTGAAATCTTAGCTTGCAAAATGTTTAGTCACTTCACTAATCTGGATGTCATTAATACATAACTGCTAACGTCAGCTTCCTTAGAAAGTAATGAAGCTGGGTAGAAAAATAGTCCTGCCTTTTATAGCAGACAGTGTGGTCCGCAACAGAAGCTCTAGTTCTGGAGGAACACATGTTACGTGAGAGTTTCAGAACTTTCTTGGATCTTATGCTACACTTGATGGATGTTTTTGTTGTTGTTCTTTTTGTTTTTTGACTGGAGAAGGGGGTCTGCTAAGAAATTACTTAGTGGGACACCAGTGACAGCATTTTTCACTCTTAAACAGATGGGGTCAACCATAATGCTCTCTTTTTTCCCAAATTAGCAGTCTTAGTGTCCAGAGTAACACAGTGCAGTCAGTACAATCAAGTTACAATCCCTTTGAAGATGAAGAAGATACTGGGAGTACTGTCAGTGAAAAGGAGGACAATAAGATCAAAAAGTTGGTGAAATGTTGTTTTTAATTGTTTTCACACTTGCACTTTCTCTATCCAGGGTTTTCAGTTTTTGGTTTCTGTAACACTATGCTAGTTGGTGCATGAAGTCCTCTGAGAGGTTGTGTATGCTACACTGCAGCCTAACTTGTCTTCCTTAACAGATGCCACATCTGTTGCCTTGATCTTCTTTGGTTTGAAACTACTGGAGTTATTGGCAGTTGCTAACAGAACTGCTGTTGCTTTTTTCCTTCCTTTACCAGTCCTGTAAAATGTTGATGTTGATTGTTCTAATGAAAACGCTTCTGGAGCTTTACTACTGTGTTCTCGCTGAATAAGCCTGCTTTCCTTTTGTTTAGGACCTTCTCAAACAGCTGCCTGTTGCTTCAGTATACCTGCCTAGGGATATCCTATCACTGTCTTTTGGCATGCACATGCTCAACAGTCAACTCTTCCTTAAATGATCAAGTTGTTACTTTGTAATGAAGGTTTTCTCCTGGTGGATTGCAACACAAAAAGTTAAAAGCTACTGTAGTTGTGTGTAGAGATGTGGGAGGAAGGTTCTGCCAAGCAGTTTAAATACTTAATTCCTCTCATCTACTACCTTCACAACTTTTCCCTTCCTAGAGCAAATTATTGCATGGACTCTACAGGTTTCTTGTTAGTGACATTCTTGGAGTTTAGGGGAAAGTTGTCCTTAACTTTTTTCCTTTTTCTTTTTAAACTTTGTAAATACAATGTAAGAATTTTTTTTTTTCTAAACAAGGCATTGCCAACTAAAGGTAGATAAGATAGCAGCAATAAACTTTCAAAGCTGGGCTTTACAGAGAAGTTTAAGCTTTATGTAGGGGAACTGATATCTTAGGGGTATTTGTAGTCTCCTAACATAAGACCAGAAAAAAAGTAATTTAAAAATTGTTTTTAGTGTTAGCAGCTATGAAAAAAACCAAAGCTACCCTACAGATTGGTCTGATGAAGAGTCCAACAATCCCTTCTCTTCCACTGATGCCAATGGAGACACCAATCCATTTGATGAAGACACTTCTCCTGCAATGGAGGTGAGAGTGCGTGCACTCTATGACTACGAGGGCCAGGAGCAAGATGAACTCAGCTTTAAAGCAGGTAAGTTTACAGTGTTTGCTTAAAGCATCTATCAAAAGGAGACACAGGACAAATAAGGAGTTCTTCTCTTCAGCATTTATTTTATTTTCTGAAGTCAGCTGTCTTTTTGAATGTACAACTCCACTTGTGGGATCCTGTCTAACCCAAGCTCCTCCTTACAGTGCTTCTGGTGCCCCATGTTTGGAAGTACTGACTTCTAATCTGTTCGGAATGTACCCAAATGTATCTGTTTGGCATATTCTCTTACCATCTTGTGTTAAATAAAACAGGGAACTGCAGTCGATCGTTTTATCTCCTTTTCTTAGCTGATGGCAGTAACAGCTGCTGCTTTTGGCTGTCTGCAGATGCCAGCCCTACAAAGTTATTTTTTAAAGGAAAAGACTATGACAGCAAATCTTAAAACAATAGCTAATCAACTGATATTTTTTTTTCTGTACGAACTGGGGGCTAAGTTCTCTTTTCAAGTTGAAGACTTAGTCATGGACAGAAATACTTTCTCCTTCCACTCCTTCCAGCATATTTACGCACAGTATCCCTACTGTCTTTACTTGATCTTGTTGTCTTGTATTATGTTGGGGTACAATGACTCATCTCCCTTCTTTCGTTGTTTTTCTCTTTTACCTCATTGTAAGAGTCAAGAATATAGAATAGAGGCAACTGACAGGAGAGATGCATGTGATAGTATGTTTCCACTCATACAAAGCTGGCACAGAGTTACAATGATTGCATGCCACGTATGGTGCTGCCTCCAGTTGGTCTGGGCTAGTTCTGCCAGCAGTTGTGTACTGAGTGCCCTGAAATCAGAGGCTTTAGTGTTTCTTACAACCTGGCCAGCCCGGAGGCAGCACCCTCTAGTGATGGAAGGTGAAATCTACACCTCTTGAGCTCTGGTAACAGGCAGCCGTCCTGTCTTGCCCCAAACTGCATGTTAAAAGCTTGCTAAACACCAGAACTTCAGTTTGTGAAAGTGGGATTTATTAGATGGTCTATCTTGTCTCTTTTCCCTTTTGCTTATCATTTACTCTCTTCTCCTGTAATGACTAGCACAGTTGTAAAGACAAACAGGCTTCAATGGTTGAAATAAAAAGTCTGAGAAAACTTCTCGGTCCATTTCCCCTTCAGCATTCATAAGAATTATGCTACTTCTGCATCACCTACAGCAGGTCTTGGAAGCTAGAGCTGAAAGTTAATATAGTAAACAAGGCAATGATGTTGCTTATAGAACCATACAATGGTTTGGGTTGGAAGGGACCTTAAAGATCATCCAGTTCCAACCCCCCTGTCATGGGCAGGGACACCTCCCACCAGACCAGGTTGCTCAGAGCCCCATCCAGCCTGGCCTTGGGCACTGCCAGGGAGGGCACATCCACAGCCTCTCTGGGCAGCCTGTGCCAGTGTCTCACCACCCTCACAGGAAAGAATTTCTTCCTGATATCGAGCCTAAATCTCCCCTCTTCCAGTTTATGGCCATTACCCCTTGTCCTGTCGCTCCATGCCCTTCTAAAGAGTCCCTCCCCAGCTCTCCTGCAGGCCCTCTTCAGGTACTGGAAGGCCACTGTCAGGTCCCCCTGGAGCCTTCTCTTCTCCAGGCTGAACAACCCCAACTCTCTCAGCCTGCTCCCCAGGGGACTTACCAGTCAAATTACCAGTGAACTGTCAGACTTCCATTTTGCACAAGGAGAAAGGTAGAACTGCATATAAATGCAGATTACTTTTAAAAATAAACAAATCCCACAGCCCTGATGGGACTTGTCTTTTCACTCTCTTCCCTCATTTCTTAATAACAAAATTCTATACCTGTGGCTTGTTGTCTTTGTAGACAAGTAACACAGACTTCTAAAGGGGGGGGATGGGTTGGTTCATCCTTTAACTTTGTTAACTTTGTACCCTGACAGAAGGGCAGTGGTAACAAAACATCTAGAACTTTGGAATGCACTGCTTGTTTTTTCTCAGAGGGGGAAGAAAATAAGCTAATCCTCTTGAAATGTATGTATTGTGCCTGTCAAGTTAGTGTGGCATTCCGAAGGCTTACAGTACAGAGCCTTCCCATGACAGAGCTATGCAATGTTTGTACACGCAGATGTAATGGTTAAATACAAAGTTAGGCATTCTGGACTTCAGTACCAGCTGTGTGACTTGTATTTATTTACTGGAACCATGTCGCTTCTGATGTGAGGTCTGTAGAAATAAAGTGCAGCAAGTATGAACTGTAAGAGGTGTAGGTAGGCTCAACTTAAAAATAGATTAATACCCTTGAAGGAGGAGCATTCAAGTACATTATGCCACCAAATGATACGATTGTATCAGTCAGAAGAACGGGATCATGCTAGGCCATGAGTCAGTCCCCTTACAGAAGTGGATTTACAGAATGGCTGCGCTCAGACTTGGATAGTTCTTAGGCACAAGTGTTGGTGTGACTAGGTTTGCACTGAACATACAATAGACTGGGTCAGGCTGCAGTCAGCTTAAAATATACTTTACTCCCATGTTCCCATGCAGACTATGGCCTAGACTCCTCAGCAGCTGTCAGCAGAGGATTAATGCATTTTAGGGATCTGTTTAAATGTAGGTGGATATTCTCCAGTGGAGTTTCCCTGGATATTTGAAGAATTTGCCTGCAAAGCTTTTGTGATCACTTCTAGACACATGCTGTAATATATAGGCACTGCGCAGTGTCCATCAAACTTTTTAAAGGCTTGAAACTCACCTTTTTATTAGTGGAATACTTCATACATCTATTGTTTTTGTTTTTTCCTTGGCAAACAACTGCAGTGGGCTTCCAAAGAGGAGGAATAACTCTACCCATATTTTATGAGAGTTTGATAATCGTGTAACTGCATGGGACATCGCCATCTACCATATGCCTTGTTCTCTGCCATGGTTGAGAATAAATTGCTACGGTGAATGTAGACCATGCATTTTGTCAAAATGTGTTGGTGTACTTGCTATTTTTACTGCAGTTGTACAGACTGTGCTTGTTATAATTCTGCTGTGTATAACTGCCAAGTGGTAGCATTTTAACAGACCTCCAAGATCACTTAGTTTCCAAGTCCTGGCCGTGCAACGTATCTGATCAGTACAAGTGCAAATGCATTGGTGCTTACATAGTTAACGTAGCTTTGATTAGTCATTGCTTTCACTGTTCTTTAAAATACACTTAACAGAAGTGGCAAGAAAGTTTGGAATTGTACACTCTCATTCTGAAGGGTTGGAAACGGTTAAAAAAAATGGTAGTGTCTCCATAAGCCAGATATTTGTTTATAGCTTTCTTTTATTTGTTATCTGGTAGACTTGCAAACTAGAGATGAAGCTTTAACCATTTATAGCTAACAGAGCAACTTCAGAAGCTTGTCCATTCCTAAGAAGAATATATAGTCTCTCCACTATAATATTTTGCTCTCCACAATAAAATTAAGACCTCAGTAATTCTTAGGGTATTAGAGGCTGGTTAATATCATCAGTGGGTATTTCCTATTGCTAACTAAGATGAAACACAAGTCAGTTGTATCTAGGGAGGTACTTTTCCCCAGCACAACTTATTTGTGTTAATAACTTTCAGGTGGTGTGGCCTTTTTGGCCTGGTAGACTTCTTTGTGCTGAGGTGGACAATCGTTTGCTCATATACAGCATCATGGAGTCTGCAGACTCCCTAATGTCTAAGTATTTCTTGAGGATGTAGAAGATTAGACATGGCTGAGTTTACATTATAGTTCATAACTATCTGAATGGATGATCAGTGTCAGCTCTTGCTGTTCAAGTCAGGAAGCAAATTCTGAGTTAACTTTTCTGCAGCTGCAACCCTACATCAGCTTCTAGCAATATAAAGGTAGGCAGAAAAAAGCTAAATCTCAATCTTTATATTTCTTAAAAAGATGAGGATAGGAGAGATGTGACAAAGAGTGAGGTGCACGGTTCTTTTAAATCTTCCTGCATCACAACCTAGTAGTAGTGTGCTGAAAAGCCACAAGTATTAAGAGAATTTTACTGCCATGTCATTTTGTAACATTTTACTCCATATCTTCCACCAACTTTTAGAGAAGCATATATGGACAGTAAGCCTAATGAAACATCTGTTTCACTTGTGCTGACCTTTTGTTGCAGGTCACCAATGCAGGATTATTCTGTTTGCTTAGAGGTAGTCCTGCTGTCCCCAACTGTCTTAGCCTGCTCGCACCTTTAGATATAAGGGAGCCTTTAACCTAGTGAAATAACACCATGTACAGGTTCAGAAATCTGCATTCTTGTATTGTGTTTAAAATGCTGTTGATGCCTTCTTGAAATGCCATTAGTGCAATGGTTTAGTTTTAAAGTAGCTCCTTTCTCTCCATTTTCTAGAAATTGAGGGGTCTTTCATCCCATAAGTAAATCTGTAAGTGGTATTGGTAACAAGAGCATGAAGGGCAGAGAAGAGAGGCTTCTGTTGGGACTGGAGGTGGGCAAGGGAGGAAAGTGGACATGCAGATAATCATCACGTTATCTTTTTGTTGTTGTTACTCACAAGGTTACAGATCTGTTAAGTGTTCCTTCTTTTTGCAGGGGATGAGTTAACTAAAATGGGGAATGAAGATGAACAGGGTTGGTGCAAAGGACGCCTGGACAACGGACAAGTTGGTTTATACCCCGCAAACTACGTTGAGCCAATCCAGTGACGAAGGACAAAGTTAAGACAGAAGTGTTACAAAAGCTCTGCGGGCCTGTACAGTATATATTTAAAGCAAGAGGAAGCTGAGAGATGTATAGAGTGTATATATTTTCATGAAAAGAAGAGACAGCTTGATGCTGAAATTGTGGGTTGATTTAAAGACAAAAGTTAGAACTATAATTTGATGTTGTTTTCACAACTTGTACACAATGCAAATGAAAGGGGTTAGGTGGAAAAAATACTGATAGGAAAAATACTTTTTAAGCTTTTTCTGCCAACATGGTCTGTTATTGTGACTCTAAACATTTTTGCATTTCCTATGCTTGTGCCTCATCCTACCCGAGGTATGTGGCTTACGCTGACTTTTGTTTAATCAGTTATTTTAAGTGACCTTCAGTAACTTGCAACTTGAATTTTTAAAATCATTGTTAATTTTCTATTTGTTCTTAGCAATGTCTGGAAGATGCAGTATTTTTTTATTTAAATGCTATGTAGTTAAGCACCTTTTTGTACGCTTGATCAAATAGTACTTAAATTATGATATAGATTTAGTCACCAGTTGACTGAATGAAAGCTCTTTCCATGTTGTAGTAATCTTTCTATGTTGTCAGCATGGCTTGAAGTTGTACAACAAATATTGTATTTAATAACTATATGTTACAGAAGGTTATTTGTAGCAGAGATATCTGCAGGTGTCATGGGTTGGGATTCTGTTATGAATGTTGTTTATATGGTTTGACACTTACAAGAATTTTCCATCTAGATCTTAAATAGCATTCTATAAACAAAAAGAGGAATCATATGTAAGCCCCAGAATACTAGCTATTTCCAGCACATGTGTGCAAGAAAAAAAAAAATCTTCTTTTAACTGCTAATGATTTTTGGGTGATTTGAAATGTTAAATCCATGAAGACTAATTTTTTTGAACAAAGATTGTAAAATAGACTAAAATGCTTTTTATTAAGAGGCTATCTGTTGTGTATATGTACATATAATTTGATATTCCAAAATATAAAGAGCATGGCTGTTAGTTATCAAGCCTTTTGATGTGGATAAGGTTTAGACTGTTTTAAGAGTTTAAATTATAGGTATATTTAAATCTACTTTCCTGCCGTATTCATTACTGTACTATAGACAAAGTATTCTGTGATTAGATTTTCAGAAGTACAGCAGATACACTAACATACTCAAAATCTGTATTTGTGGATAAATCTGTGGGTCAAAATATAAACTAGCCTTAGTCCTCACATGGATTACTGTAGCGGAACACTGTAAAAACTTCGTTTGCAGTTACAACTCGGTCGTCTGTAACAGTGCCAAATAAGTATGCATTTGTGACATTTAAAACTGGGTTGTAAATCACAGCAGATTTCTGTTTAAAACAACAATCAAGTATCAGGTGAGTAGATGTGCTACTTTAGGAAGCTACACTGTAATGAAGCTAACAAATCTATTTTGAGGTAACTATTAAACACTGTTGGTAGTTTTGGACTTTATCATTTGCTTTTCAAGCTTATAGATATATTTAGTCATAATGTTCAATGAATCAAAATGTGCAAGCTTAGGAAGTGGATGTCTGTCTGTCAAGGAAAGCTTAACTGTTCATCCACAAAATAGTTATTAAATCTGTCAGGAATTACTGCTTTGGGTCTCCATATTGTAATATATTTTAGAAAACAATAAAATCTGTTAATCTCTTAAATACAGAGAACGCACTTCTTAATCTTTCAACGGATGTGAAAATGCACTGATTATTTGCTTTGTAAGAGTATTTCAATGTGATTCAAGAGGACAAAATCTGTGTTGTCTAAAAGAGCCATAAAGAGGGGTATGGGGTATGTCGTCAGTGGCGTTGAGCTGCTGCTAATGAACAAGAGGAGGTGTGGTGCACAGGGGCTGTCAGCAAGACATTGCAGCAAAATGCCTCTGGAGGAAGAGGAGATCCACGGCTTGTGTGAGTATGCAGAATCCTACTACAAGGGTGCTTTCCTTGGTATAGTCAAGTCCAACCCAGCCTGGTTGAGCAACTAAGGGGTTTTTTTTTGTTTGTTTGTTTTTTGTAATATCTGAATCTTTTCTGCCTTCTGTGAGAGAGGTTCGGTTTTTCTTTTTCGTTTTTCTTTTGCTAAACTGGTAGTGATTAACATAGTAGTGTGTGTGATGGCTAGCCAGAAGTTTGATCTTGTCTGCCACACCAATATTGTATTTTTAATCTGAATAAAGTATTAGTTCTTTATGCTGGCTATCAAATTTAGTGAAGTAACCATAGAATTTAAGTGGAAGTGACTACAGGAGGTCCCTAGTCCAGTGTCTGGTTTAAAGCACAGTCAACTGCATTCAAACCAGGTTGCTCAAGCCTTTGATCCAGTCTGGAACACTTCCAAAAGCTGTTGTCATAATCTCTCTGTTCAACTGTTACAAAGCGTTATTACCCTTATGGTGCTTTTTCCCCCTTGACTTTACCTGCAGCTGGAACCTGTCCTGTTGCAGTCTGACTGTTGTGTCTTGTTCTGTTGTGCTTGATAGAGAAGACTGCTGTCTTCGTAGCCTCCACGTAGGAGCTAGCAGGCTGCTGTTAGGACTCTGAGTCATCTCTTCTCCAGCTGAACAAGTTCCGTTTCCTCTGCCTCTCCTCTCAGAGCAAGTGTTCCAACCCCCTGATTTGTCTAAGATGGAATAGCAAGAGAATCGTTTCTGGAAAAATAGTTGACTATTTCATTAGAGTAGGTGTAGAGATAAGCAGCTTCTAGTGTATAGTCCAAAGCAACGTTAAAATTCCTTTGAATTTGTTGCTTCTGAGGCTTTGAAAACTTGACACTGAAGTTCTGAGCACATTTTTTTTTCCCTCTAACTGCCTCTTAATTTATTTGTAGGCTGCAATATAAAGTACAAGATACAAATGTGGTGTACATAGACAAGATTCTAAAAGCAAAGCTGTAACCACGCTGTCACCCTTACTTTCTCAGTGTAACAAACCAGTGCATTGCTGTTATCTCTTGTTAAGGTGTCTGTGGAGTTGGTCTGGTGCACTAAAATTGCTTTTGCCATGAGTGAGCTGATTGGTGTTGTTCTAAAGTCTTTCTTCCAGTTATGTCTTGATTCATAACACCTGCAAAGTAAAAATTAAAGCAGGCTTCACAATTGGAGGTAGATAGAAACAATGAGTCTTCCAATGGGAAACTGCTGTAGACAGATGAGACGGTTTTGTACCAATCAGATATGATTTGGGTGACTTTTAAATAAAATAGCTTCATGTTATTGCGAAACAAAGGAGAAAAGGGAGAGAATGGTGTACAGAAGGCTGGATGCCCAGCAGCAATACCTACCATTCTTCTAGAGTCGTTGCTTTTAAAAATTAACTCAGAGGTTACATAAACATTAATCTTTCTCCAACCTTTCTGGTTTGGCAGAAAGTTATACATTCACCTCAGAACACCAGAGAGCTTGCTGTTTGTGGCTGAAAGCATACCTAGTGGTCAGTCTGAAGGAAGCTGCAGATCCTGCTCCTGAAATGTGAGAATGCAAGACATCCCATATGAACAGGAATACTTTTACACCCTCGTGTCTTTTGAACTACTGTGTAAAGAGCCATTTCAGAGCATAGCAACAGTCATGTGGCAATTACTGCAGCAGTAATTTTGGTGTGTTTGACACCTAACAGTTTGCCTGCTAATGGTCAGTATGCATCGTTTCAGGCTGCTTTACCTCCTTTCTCCTGTTAGAAGTTCAGATTCCTATGTGATATAACATTAATCCTCTAGCACGTTTCAAAACTACTTTAGAGGGTTCTTGAACCTTCCGTTCAGAAAACACCTACATACACCTGAAGTTTTGCTGAGCACTCGTCCACGTTTCAGGTGTAACAACCTCTTCTCTGCAGAGACTGACTGTAGTAGGTTAGATGAGGTCTGTGCAAGTGGCACGTTGTGGGTGGGTTGGGGAGTGTAGAAATAGGACAACTTACAGTGATGCTTTGGACACAATATTTTCAGCTGTTGATCTGTATCTTTTGTCCTATGAAATAAGAAGCTCAATTGTTTCCTCCTTACTTTGAACATTCAGTTCATTGCTTCGGCAGCAGCTGAACACCCAACTATTGTTCACACAGATGAAGTAGGTCGGAAAAGGGATCCTGTAATTGGTTCCACAAAGACGACCGGTAATGCTCCTTGTCGCAGCTCATTGTGACCCCGTTAGAGAAGTACAGACTGTATTTCATTTTCCATTTGACTTTGAAATTTACTTGCTGCTTTATTATCTGGTTAGTGTTGCACAAGATATTTCTACTGCTGTTTTTCATCTCTGTAAACATGAGTAGTTCAGTGTGAATAAACCACCACCTTTCTGTTCACGCTTTTTGCAGATAAATACACAAATCTGCATGTCCAAGCATGAGTTCTTTGGGGAACACACCAGTAACCTCCCATTATTTATTATAGTAGTCAGCAACTAATTTGTTAAACTATCATTTCCTTATTTCATGGCATTTTATTTAGGTTTTTATGAGGGAAATTAGCAACAACATTTTGAAAGTCCAAGTTACCTGTTAGTTAGATCACCTTTCTGCATGGCCCATGAAGCCTTAAACTCAGTGAAGCGACCAACCGCATTAACTGTGAAGTAATTGTGTGTTGTGCTACAGAGACTTCTAGACACCTGAAGCAGAAGATGCAGGAATTTGATTGCCCTGCCAAAGATCGAATACTATCATGTGGCAAATGTAGGTAGGTTTTGCAGTGGGATGCTGCTTCCAGACGCAACTTTGCAAGTCTCTCGCGTTGCTCACGCAAACAGGTTTAGGGAAGCACAACCAAATATTGTCTATGCAGTGGATATCTCTGTACATCCCAGTATTGAAACTTTTTGGCTTTGTGCTGGACAATGCTGTTGAGATGGACCACTGTTATGAATGGAAAGCTCCAAGAAACCTCACTGGTGTGACAAAGTGGTGATGCTTCTTGATGTTACCAGTACAAACAATGCATTTAGTATGAATTAAAAACACATTACTGATATGTTGAACTGGTTTCAGCTGGTTTTTAATGTAGTTCAACATTGCTAAACTTCATTTCCATACTGTGGGAGTAGGCATTTGGATGCTTGATCTTTCTGCTCCAGAGAGATTTTTCTGGATGGAATATGTGTTCTGGAATGATGCATGTCTGGGACTATGTTGTTGAGGACATCATTTGCAGGAGAGAAGCTGGCCTAAAATTTCTAGACCTGCAGCTGCTCTGAGGCAACATATTATTGTTATGCACAATATAGATGTGAGCAGTGACAAATCTTTGCTCAGTGTGACCAAGTTTCCCGAAGGATGCCGAGCACGGGCAAGGGAGAATGTGGGGTATGGAGGATATCTCCAAAATACCTCGAACAAATCAGTATTCTTTCTCAAGGGCAAAGCAAATGACAGCAGAGCTTGCTGTGGATAGTGGGGACAGAGAAAAAGTGTGTGCTCAGCTTTTACGGGACTTTTTTTTATTGTTGTTAATGTGCTGCTTTTTGGCTGGAATACTGTTAGTTTTCTTAGTAGCTTTATGGTGCTGTGTTTTGGATTTGTGATGAAAATAGTGCTGATAACGCACTGATGTTTTAGTTGGTGCTGAGCACTGCTTTCCAGGTGCTTGCTGAGGTCTTTCTGTTTCTCATACTGCCCTGCTAGTGAGCAGGCTGTGCTGCACAAGCAGCTGGGAGGGGGCGCAGCCAGAACTGCTGACCCAAGCCAACTGAAGGGATACCCCTACCACGTGGTGTCACGCTCAGCAGTAAAAGCCAGGGGGAAGTTCACCAGCGCTGCTCTTGCTTGGGCATCAGCTTGTTGTAAGCAATTACTTTGTATCACTTTTTTTAATTATTGGTTTCATTAACACCCGTGCCCNCCCCCCCCCCCCCCCAGTTAGACAGTCTATCTTAACCCCAAAGTTTTCTAACTTTGGTCCTTCCAGTTCTATATCCCCATCCTTCAGGGGGTGGGGAGTGAGTGAGCGGCTGTGTGCGGCTGCCAGTGGGGTTAAACCACAAGTCAAGATGAAAATCTGCTGAGAGCTGAGGATATAGGCAATGTCAGACCTGGAAGCTGGCCTTGCTCGCTTGCTCACAGTGCTGGTCTAGTCTTGTTCTGGGTGAGGACCTGCACTGCACCTAACAGCTGCCGACCAAAGCAGAAGACACTCCAGTGTTCAATCTACAGGCACCCTTGAAAGGTAAGTTGTTGTTATTATTTACTCAACTTGTAAGAGCAGCCTTATGAGCACTGCCTTTTCCCTAGCAGACATGGACAGCTCAGCCCTTCCTTCTGTGTCCATTCATTATATCACTTGCTTCCCACAACCTCCAGGTTGCCTCCAGGGTGTCTTTACCTCCCTCTGGTTCTTGCGCATGTGCTAAATGCTTTTCTTGCATCTTTCCACGATCTCTTCTCCTAGCCATCAGCTGAGCTTGCATTTCGCAACAGGAGCGTCTAGCCTGCACATCCACATAGCTGGATTGCAAAGTATGGCCTCAGGATAGAGGCACTGTGCAGAGCGTGTTTCTGAACACTGCCAAGGATGGAGACCTGAGCCTTGTGTGCAAAGTGGTTCTGAATAACCAGCGCATCTGGCTCTGGGGCAGAGAGGCACCACTTCCTGAAACAAGAGGCCAGCGAAAGAAAAGAACCAGGCCCACAGTGTGACTGCCTGCGCTTCCCAAAAGTGTGCTTTGGTTTACTAGGGCTGCTGGAGTGGCAGGAGCTCGCTGCCTTCGTGTGCTGCTGCTTGGGGAGGCAGTAGTGTGGCTGAGGAGAGCACAGGACAGTAAGAAAGATCACCTTCCATGGGATCGTGCCAGACAGTACATCTTCAGGATGACCTTCTTTTTCTGAGGTTGGTTGTTCTATTTAGCTGGCAAGATTGTGCTTCTCCTGTCTTTTATTTTATTTTTTTCCTCCCCCTCCTTTCTGACACTTACGAAGCTGAAGTAATGGACTCTTTTTCGTTTGTGGAAACTTCTTGGCAACTCCTTTTCCCTGTAAGGACTGCAGCTGTAGGCCAGGGTGGCAATCTCAGTGCAGCCTGATGGGATTTGGCAAGCATCTCTGGAGAGCGTGTGCTGTAGGGCACCGGTGACTCACAGGCAATGAAATGTGAACTTTGCTCGCAGGGTGAGGGGATGTCTCTCGTTCGGCATTCCTGATCCCAAGCGTCTGTGAAGAGGATGATTATATTTGCTGGTGTGGAATTATGCCTCCACAGGCTTAGATGTTTTAAGCGTAGCCCCGATGTTATTTGGCTACCTGCACGCAGATCTTTGGACTGCTACCCTGCAGCACGACTGGTCCCACTACCCGTGGCATAGCGCCAGGCTGAACAAAGCCAAGCTGGACAGCTGCCAGCAAATGTCCGCGCTCCAAAATTCACTAAAATATCTGTTCGTTCAGCTGCCTGTCAGGCCAGCTGGTGACCGACTCCTGGCGATCAGCAAAGGCCCTGCTGGGTTGGGGTGCCTCGGACCGTGGCGGTGCAGGGGACAGGAGACAGCACATGTCCCCAGGCCTGCGCTCACCGCAAGGCTGCCAGAAGGCGCGTCGGCGCGCTCCACGCGTTGTCTACAGCCAACGGGTTTTGTCACCGAGAACAGTTCCTCGCTGACTGGTCAGAATGAGGGGAGAGGGTGAACCCCTTGTACGTGAGGCGCTGAGGGTGGCGAAGGATGACGTTGAGGGGCTGAAGGCAGACTTTCCTGCAAGGCTTGGAGGTGGCCCTTTTGGGCCCTGGATAACTGAATCTGCGGCCCCGTTTTTCACAGGTTGGGGCAGCCGCTCTCCAGGCGCCTTTAACCCAGGCTCCGCCGCCTCTCTCCGCCCGCCGAGCGCTGAC
>VXAV01004952.1:5080-21427 GCA_013399715.1 Alectura lathami | reverse complement strand
CGGCTCGCGGGGCTGCCCCCGTTCCCCTGCCGCCGCTGGGGTCACGCCGAGCTCCTGCCTGAAGGCGTCGGCGGTGCCGCGGCCGCCGGGGACGAGCGGCGTCGGCGTGCGGTTTCTCCTTCGGAAACCTTTCGGATCGCCCCGTAAAGATCCCTGCGGGCGGCCAGCCCGGGAGCGCCCCGCTGCTGGCCCTGCTGGGGTCCCGTGCCGCCCTGAAGCTGCTCGCCCTCCGGGGAGGAGCGGCAGCGGGAGACGGGGTCGGGAGGGTGACGGCTCGCTGTGCTTCGGGACAGGGGGGTCACCTGTAGTCCTTCAGCCTTCCCCTGCACTTCGCAGCGGGAACCCTAGAGAGAGACCCCCGTGTTTGGTGCCTCTCTTAAAGCCGCTCGCGGTGTCGTCGGGGGCGAGGCGTGGGAAGGCTGGCGTTGTTTCCAGGAAGGCGTGCGGTACGTCGCTCGCCTGTCGGAGCACCGGGAAGGCCTCCGATGGCCCGTCCGACCGGCCGGCCTCCGCGGCAGGCGTGGGTCGAGGGTGTAACGGCGGGGTTTGCTCATGGGGAAACACGTCTGCGTGCTGGTCTTGTGGAAACCTTCAGGAGATGGAGCTGGGGGAGATGCTGACACCGGTTCGAGTCCGAGGCTTCCAGCAAAGCGGAGAGCCCCTCGAGCTGGTGCCAAACCCCTGCTGCCCTCGTGTGCAGCGTAACCCCAGCCTTACCCTGCTGCTGGTGCAAATAGGATGCTTCCATTAACGTGTCACGGAATATTTGTAGTCCCTCTCCAGCGCTTTCACAAGTGAGACAAAACGTGTGTCTCCTAATTGCATTAGGCTTGCAGGGTAGCTCGGCGATCTTAAATTAAAGCATATTGACGTTGCACCCAGATAAATGCCTAACCTTTGTGTGCTTGCTCAGGAAAAGCTGTTATGGATTACTGGTTAACTCTGAGTTATTCATTAGGAAATGTAGATGTGGTGAGTAAGTGTTCTCAGGTGCTGCCCTGACCTGCGCTGCTCGGCCCAGGCGGGCTGGGCTGTCAGCAGTGTGTTCTTTGGTTCTTTTGTTCCCCTAAGACTAATCCAGCAGAGATCGTGGTGAAGACGTGGGCAAAGGAGAAGTGCTTGAGGCAGACTTGTCCATGTTTTGGAAGCGTCTGCTGCGGACGGTCACAGTCAGGGTTAGAAAAATCCAGTAGCGATCCTCCTTGACATCAGTCAGCTCCTCTGTTAACAGCAAGCGCTGCTGAGCTGGTCAGGAAGGAAAAAGTACGCTCCTGGTGAGGACGGGGTGTTGTCAGAAGTGGATTTTCTATCAGAATATACAAAATAGAGAAGTGCAGGCTACTTGGCAACCGTCAGCGTGGTCAGAGCTGTAAGACTGACTTCATCACCGTGGGCTTTTATTCTGTTCCAGGGTTCGGTCCCTTTGGAGAGCACGCCGTTAACGCCAGCTGGATCGCGGTTCAGGTAACGCCGTGACTTCCCTCTTGGAAAGCTGAAGCGGGCTGGTGCCTGCCCGCAGCCGTCGCAGTCTGCAGCCCTCTGCGAGCCGCCTTCCCAGCGTGCCGCCTCCAGCCCACTCCAGGTGGTCAGCTGGATGAGGGTTTGTTCACTTCCCAGAAAACAGCCTCATGGCCGGTAGAACTCCGTGAGGTTGAGTGAACGTAGCTGAGGCAAGCGAGGAGCTGGTAGGGTAGCTCCCTCGGCTGGAGAGAAGTTAAACGGGGCCGGGAGCCTGGAATCTCTCCCTGCTGCTTCGTGTGCCGTAGAGAGAATTCGAGATAAATAAATGAACCCAAAGGAATGTTTATGTTTTTCTCTCAGCTGTGGCTTGGCTCGGGGCAGCGGGTTAACCTTTAAGCCATCCCACCAGGAGCGGGACTGGCACGTGGTGGGCTCGGCGTGCTGCAGGGGCTGGGTCGCAGGGCTCTGGCTGCCTGCTTGCCCCCTGCTCCTTGCAGAGCCATGCCCCGGGGCAGAGCCTGCCCGCCACCTCGCACCCGGCTCGCGGGGCGTCGTCGCTTGGCCGTCGGGGTCGTGCCGCTTGCGGCTGCGCGCCCGCGGGGACGTGCTTGTGCCGCACGCCGGTGTGGTCACAGAAAGGCAGCGAGGAGAAAGCAGAAAGCGGGCTCCTGCTGGATGCCCCGCTGCGCGGAGGAGCCGGGGGTGCTCCGTGGCATGCTGTGGGCAGTGCTGCCGCGTTGTCCCAGCCTTTCCTTGTTTGTCACTGCTGGATGTGGTCTGTGACAAAGCCGCTGGGAATTCGAGGGCACCTTTTAGCACAGTTGCCCAGGGAATTAAATCTGCTTTTCTCCCTGACACATCTCTCTTCCCTTCAGAGCTCTGAGATTAATATCTTCTTTAGAATGCTTTTAAATTAAATCACAAACTCTAATCGATTCCGGTCACCTAATGTCCAGATGTCCTGTGTGCTGGCTGGTAGGAGAAGACGAAACCTTTGGCTCCGAGGGCCTTTTGGGGCTGACTACATTTGAGTGGGGTTGCTTGAGCCAAGTGTGGGGAAACACGCAAGCTGTGTTACGGAAAAGATCTGCACCTTACTGAAAGGCGGCGGCGAGGCCGATTGCTTTGGTTTCTTCTCCCTCACGTGATGTCGGGTACTGTCAGCAAATTGCTGTTACGCCAGAGAAGATGCACAAAAGGGGGTCCTGCAGCTGGGGCAGGGGGAGCAGTGGGTGCTGTGGGGCTGCTTACAGACCCAAACCCACGGTGCAGTCTGCGTCGCTGGGTGAAGCAATCCCAGTGCATCCCAAACTCATTTTACGGGCTCAGGGGTGCTCAGGGAACGCGAGTGCGCTCGTGGTGCGCCCAGCTGCAGGCACGGGCTCTGCCTTCCCGCGCCCCGTCGCAGCCCGAGGGGCCCAGACAAAAAGGAACAGCATGCCTTTGAGCGCGGGGAGCCGGGCATTGTGCGCGTCTCAGACAGGGGACTGCACGGAGCTGAGTGGACACAAAGGCGCGTCTGAGTTTCTGAGTCCCAGACGGTGTGATCTGCATTTTAATAGAAGAAAAATCAATTAAACAATCTTTGTAAATCCTTCCTAGCTTCGGGGCTAAGCCACTTCTGGTTTATTACAGCTTTTATCCCCCTGCATCCCGAGGACAACGTTCTCTGCTTTGCTTCCCAGCCCTCCTGCGGGTTTTCCTTGGGAGCCCCTTTTCCCTGCAGTGAATTTCTCGTGGCGCTGCTCGGTCCCGAAGCTCCTTCACTTTTACACGTGACTAGCGTGTAGGGTATCTCACAGGATCAAACGTTTGGAGATTTCCATGCTGGGAGAGAGGTCCCAAACCCACTCAGAGCCACGAATAACTCCTTGCCCTTCTCTGAGGCTTGCGATCAAACCGCTCAGCCTCGATCAAACCGCTCAGCCTCGCAGAACGCGGCTTTGCCTCTCGCCCTCCCATCTGAGGGAGGGAGGAAGGCAGCCGTGGACGTGGCCCAGGTGTGCCCCGGGGCTGGGAACCGGGGGGCTGCAGCCCCGTCCTGGAGCGTGTCACCGAGCCTTGGGGTCAGGGAGCGCCGGCGCTGCGGGACAATCGCTGCTGGGGTGTCTAGACAGACCTGATAGGGATATTAAGGGCTGACAAAGCAGCCCATTGTCGGGGGGTCAGGGAACGGGTCAGACGCCTTGGTGGCTCTGCGCTTGTCAGGTAGACAAGGCTGGGGATAATAAGTTGTCTGGGGGCCGGGGTACGTCTTCATTAACGGCAGCGCCTTCGGGTAGGGGAAGCCGCCGGGCGGTGCGGCCCCGGGCTGGGGGTGGCGAATTCCTGCCGGTGAGCGCTGTGGAGCTCGTCCTGGAGGGACTGGCTCGTGTCTGAACGCAATGATTTGGAAACCGCTCGCTTCGCTGAGGCAGCCAGCGCTGTGGAGGCAGGTTTGGGTGCGGGGGGGTGAGACATCGCCCAGCACCCATCCCTGGGGGCAGCCCCGGGTGCAGGGCACCCAGCAGCGCACCCGGCCTGCCCTTGGAGTCAGTGACCCATCTCGTGACACGCTGGAGCTGTCCTGGATCCTGTCACACCGACTGCGGTGTCCCTGCAGGTGTGGAAGGGTTTGGTTGGGGTTGGTTTTGCAGAGCTCCAGTAGAGGGGTGAGTGACTGCAGGTACAAACCGCACTGCGACGATGCTCCCGGTCAGGTGGAGATGCAGGGGGGTGAGGGAGGAGCCCGAAGAGCTCAGCCTGTCCTCAGCTCCTCTCTTCACACTGCGCTAACCTGAAAGAGTTTTGAACCTAAGGAAATCGGAGATTTGGGGCTGAGCAGTAGGCTGCACTCAGCGTAGCCGATCCCTGGCCTGCAGCTGGCAGGTGTGAAATTCCTCACACAGCTCTCGCCGCGATCCCCAGATCAGAGCCTGAGGCGGAGGTGATTTCGGCATCAAACTGTCTCTCTGTGCTTCAGAAGGTTTGGGGGAAGCTGGCTACGTTTGTGGCCGGGCTATTTGGGATGTTTTCAAGGCATGGCTTTAGTTAACGTTACAGGGGGAGAAACAATTTCCGCGTGAGTTGCTTCGCTGCGGTGGGACCAGCGCACCTCGCAACGTGCTGGGCACGGCGGAGGAAACCTGCTTCGCGTTCTGGGAGCGGCCTGCATTGTGTTCTGCCTTCTGCCGAGCTCAAAGCAAGACAACGATGTCGGAGGGGGCATGCCAGCGTTGCTTCGGGCTCCCGCGTGAGGGCTTTTTGCTGGTGTTGGTAGAGACGCCAGGCGCAGATCGCTCACCGGGGGAGGGCCGTTATCCGAGCGTGGAAACAGGCGCGAGCTTGGTCTGCAGGCCAGCAGCCCTGAGGGGTACCACGTCAGACTGGGCAGCCCTCCCGGTTCTGCCTTCCCTGTGTGACACCCAGGTGTTTCTAGAAGGGAGCATTACACCTCTAAAGACCTCGGTCTTTTTTTTTTAGCGCGGGAGTTGCTGGTCGCTCTTGTCGGTTAAACGTTGGCTGCTTAGCTGTACACACATCAGAGCAAAGCCAGCCGCCCGCCAGCAGGCTGTTAGCGCAGGTGGGGGGATGCCTCTGTTCCCCCCAGCTGCAGGTGGCTCCTGTCGGCCGCTCCTTCCCTCCTGGCCCCCGGGAGATCCCCTCTGAGGCGGCGCTGCTGTTCCCCCCGCTGCGGCCCTGGCGGGGAGCAGCTCCCGCTGCGGCTGCTGGGGGAGCCGGGTGCTGTTGGCGGGGCGCTGCAGCCGGTTGGTAAGCAGGCTCCCTGCAGCAGTGTGTCCCCCGCCCGCCCGGTGCCTGACCAGCTGGCTCTTCTTTATTTCCGCGTGCTCCTAGGAACTGGAGAAGCTCGGGCTGCGCGATGACGTGGACCTGCACGTCTATGAAGTCCCGGTTGAATACCAGACGGTGCAAAGGCTGATTCCTGCCCTGTGGAAAAAGCACAGCCCCCAGGTGAGGGAGCGGAGCGGGGAGGAGGGACGGCAGAGCCGGTGGCTGGCATCTGGCGTCCTGAAAGCAGCGAGCGCGACGCGATCGCGGTTGTGGCGCGTGTTCGGTGTTGTGCTCCTTCACCAGAGCTTTTCCTCTTTTTTTTTTTTTTTTGTGAGAACGTGCAAATTTCATGGCTCGGGATGAGGTGCTCCAGTCAACGGGAGCAGCGGCTGGGGAGGGCTGTGCACACAGCTCCGGTCTGCGCCTGTTCCAGCAACGGGCCCGGCCAGGAGCACGCCAGCGCTTGTTTGGCCCCGGGTTAATTAGAGCTGAGGCCAGGAGGGGTGAGGCAGAGCAGCTGCGCGCTGCCTGCTGGCCAGACGGCTCCGTGCCGTGGTGCTCGTGCGGGAAGCGCTGTGAGGGCCCCGTCAGCACCCCGCTGGGGGCACGGGCTGCAGTTCTCCACCCGCCGCGTTCGGTCGACCTGAGCCGACCTGTTTCTTCTCTCTCCTAGCTGGTGGTCCACGTGGGGGTTTCGGGCATGGCCACCACCGTCACCCTGGAGAAGTGTGGCCATAACGTGGGCTACAAGGGCTTAGACAACTGCCGCTTCTGCCCGGGCTCCCAGTGCTGCGTGGAAGGCGGCCCCGAGTGCATCGACTCCGTCATCGACATGGAGGCGGTGTGCAGGAGGGTCTCGGCGCTGGGGCTGGATGTCACCGTCACCATATCCAGGGATGCTGGCAGGTAGGGGGGCGACGCGGGACGGTGGGGGAGCTCCGCAGTGCGTGTTCCCCCCTGCTCAGCTCGCGAGGCTTCGTGCACGCCTTGCCCCTACCGGGGCTGGCGATGCTCTCTGTTCTTCTGTGGTCACACGTTCGTCATGGGGAAAAAAAACACGAGGTGGCTGTGTTGTGTTGTCCTAGATTAGATTAAAGCAATTGCACAGGCTCGTGATACCTGGCTTGCAGCGCACTTTTTATTGCAGGATGTTGCTGAATGGTAAGGACACAGTTTGTCCTGTCCTGTGGTTCGCAGGCGGTGTTTGTCACGTGCAGATCAGTAACGCTGTTTTTATGTTTCAGATACCTCTGTGACTTCACGTACTACACTTCCTTGTACCAGAGCTGCGGGAGGTCGGCCTTCGTTCACGTGCCTCCGCTGGGGAAGCCGTACAGCGCGGAGCAGCTGGGCCAGGCGCTGCGGGCCATCGTCGAGGAGATGCTGGACGTCCTGGAGCACTCTGAAGACAAAATCAATTGCCAGCATGAACACTGAGGGCGGGCAGAGGCTATCCTGGTATTGCACTTCCGAAACTTCCCCTGCTACCGAAGCACTGGGGAGAACAGTCTGTCTGAAACGTATGGGACGAGGACCGGGGGCCCCAAACATGAAATCCCACTTCCAGCAATGGACGTTTTCTGTCAGATGTGCACATCTCAGCCTAGGCAGCGACGGAATCGAGATCCCTTCTTCAGAACACCCGTGGCTACTCATTTCTGACGTGTGTGCTGTATCCCGAGCTCATCTGCTGGGCACGTGACAGCCGCTGGGCAGCCCTGCGGCGAGCAGGTGGAAGGTTTCTCCCCTGGGCTGGGTGCTGGGGCGCAGGGGATCGATAACTCCATCTCCTAGTTCTTAAGCTGAAAGGTTTGCTTTCATTTCCACCCCCCCCCC
Organism: Alectura lathami; assembly: GCA_013399715.1. Taxonomy (NCBI): domain Eukaryota; kingdom Metazoa; phylum Chordata; class Aves; order Galliformes; family Megapodiidae; genus Alectura; species Alectura lathami. Next base: position 14,359 of record VXAV01004952.1, on the reverse strand, counting down.
CACCACCCTTTGGCCCAAACTATAGGTTCTGGTCTGAAAGTATAACTGAAAATGGTCAGAGCGTGCGGGTCTGCCTGCTGTACAGCAGTGCTCGCTGGGGACGAGGCGCCCTTGGAACTGAAAACCACTTCAGCCGCAGATTCCTCGCCCCACACCTCCTCGTGTTAGCCCGCTCCTCTTCAGTGCGCTGGCTGGCGGGTGCTGCGGGTGGAAGAGAAGTGCTCTGGGTTCCTTTGCTGTGCAGCAGGAGGTGCCTTCTGGTTCACGGTGTGAGCGGAGCTCGTGCCCAGCATCCCCAGATGCCTTCGTACCCGGCGCCTGGGGCCGCCTCGCTGGCGCAGCCCAGCCAGGTGCCTCCTGTACGAAGCACATTGTCTCATGTGTAGAGCGAATCAGTAGCACTTCTGTAGCTTTGCTGAAGGCCACTTTCTCCGCAGGAGATCTTTATCGTAGGCTCTTGGTGCTAGCTGTTATTTTTAAGGTGAAGGCTGAGTAATTTATAACTTCCTTAGCTGTGAACTTTCATTCTCGTTAAAGGTTAGGTGAGGAGTAATGTTTAACTTCAATTCTGAGTTGCCTCCTTGATTATTGTACGCTAACCCGTGGATTCAAAGATGTTCTGCCAAATGAGATCATCTAAAATCTGAAACCTGTTCCTGCTGTCTGTAAAGCAGAGGCAATTCTCTGAAAACAGGATTTTGCTGAGGGTGTGAGTGCTCCCTCCCACGGGGCGCAGACGCTGCTCCTGGGTGGCCTTTCCCAGTCCCCTGGGGCAGGGGACGTGCAGGCTCTGAGCAGGGCTGCGGGGGGGCCAGTCCCAGATGGCCCCAGTGAGAGGCCGGGGACGGCAGAGTGGGAGCAGACACAGAACTGGTAGCTGATGACCTGCGGGCCTCGTTAGGGAGCTGTGTAAACGAAGAGGTCTGTGATTTGGTTCTGATGCTCTCACAGGTATCATACATATGCATAAAACAACTTTTGGCAACATTTTAGGGTATCACGATTTTAGTTTTCCTAATGAGGAGTGGCTCTGCTGCAGTACCTCTCGGTGGGAGCTGCCGCTAACCTGCCGTTCCCCAGGACGAGTCCAGGGAGGGAAGAAGCAGCGCTGCCCCTCGGCGAGGGTCGGGCCCGCAGCTGGGGCCCACGCGCGGCTGCCCACCGGGGGGGCAGCGTGCAGGCTTCCCTGGTCAGCAGCTTCCCTTCGTCCGAAGGCCAAGCAGCACCGGTCAGATCGTCGGCAGGCGGGTGGGCTTCGGACTGGGAATGCGTTGTGCTCGGTGTTTTGCTCAGGTATCCGTCACCGGACATGCTTCTGCAGGTAGCTGAGCCGCGTCCCTTCCCGTAGGGCTGCTCCTTTACGGTTTTGTCATCAGTGTGTCTTAGCTGCTGAGCTTGCAAGGGAGGAGCGAGTCGTGTGTTCGGCCGACCCCCGTGGGTAACACTTGGCGCGTGCCGTAGGTGCCCGTACGGTGGGGGATGAACAGCCTGGGGAGGCGGTGGGCGACGCCGCGGGGGCCGTGGTGCCGGGAGCGGGGGAGCCCCGAACCCGGCAGCAGGAGGGAGGAGGCTCTCCACGTCTGGGGGGGCTGCTCCTGCCCGACATCCTCGGGTGCTGTCTGCCCTTCGAGGGCAGAGCCTCGAGCTGGCTTCTGCGGCTGCTGCATCTCAGGGCGGCTGCAGCCCTGCTGCTGTCGCTGTGGGAGCCTCTCCTCGGGCTTCCCCTGTGCGTTCCCTCGTTGTCGGTGTTGGTGAAGCTCCCCTGTGACCGGTTTCTTAGCAAACATAATTTATTTTATAATCTTTTGGGGTTTTTTGAGAATTAGTCCTCAGAGATGGTGTTTGTAAAGGGCGTCTTGGTGGTAGAGAGATTTTGTACAGTGAAACTTTTTTCAGTGGCATTAAACTAATTTTATTTAATCTGACCTAAATTAAATACTTTTCCTTTTTTCAAGCCTCTTTGTTAAATTCATCCATTCTTAGTGCTTTCCCTAGAGGTGAATATTTTCTTTGGAAGCATCACATAGCAATGACGCAGGGCTTCAGAGAGCTGATGCCTGGCGCGGTGCTCGCTGCCCGCTCCCGCTGCCAGCCCACCGACCGGGGACCGGCCGCCGCCTGCGGACACGTCGGTGCCAGTGAGCAAGGGCAGGGAGCTCGGGTTCGGTGCCGGTGCCTGCGGCGTGTGACGTGCTTTGGGATCCGGCGCCCGCGGAGGTGGCTCCGGTGGGGCGCTGAGAAACGGGGTGAGGGGACTTTGTGTGGGCGAGAGGGGCAGGGGGGATCCGGTGTGCGGGGCCCGGGGCCGCCGTGTCGACGTGCTGGCGGCTTGGGGCGGGGAGTGGCCGGCGTGTTGGTGGAGTGTGGTGATGGCAGGTGGATGGTGTCGGTGGTTCAGCGCTGTGGGGGGTGTTGGGGAGCTCCAGGTACCCGTGAACTCCTTCGCTGTTTGGGGACGGTGATGGCAGGAGGCGTTTCCTTTGGGTTAAGAAAAAGGAAAAATGGTCCTGTAAGCTTGAAAGCTTCTGTACCCTAAAGCCTTGCAGGGCTGTGGCCGAAGGCAAGCACAGAAGCCGCTGGCGTTTTGGGGCAACCTCGTGCCAAAGCCCCCAGGATCGCACGGAGCGGTTCTTGCTTACCTGGAGCATTCCCCAACCCAACGCCTCCTCCGACGCGTGGCAGCGGTGGGGAATGATGACGGGGATGAGGATGGTGAGAGGTGTGAGCGTGGTGGTGGCGTGGGGCTGCAGCCAGGAGCTCGGAGCGAGCAGCTCCTGCTCCTTGCAGAAGTGGAGGAGGCATTGGCAGGCGCTGCCCCTCTCGGGGGGCCGTGCCGGGCAGGCAGGAGCCGCGTCTTGCTCCGCGCGTGCCGACGCAGGCAGGTGCAGCGTTCGTGCTGTGGTGCATCTCGCTGCTGCGCAGGTGGTGTTGAGCCCCGCGGAGCCTCAGCCAGCTGGCCACGGGGCTGTCGTGGCCGCTGCCGCCAGGCACCGCGCCCAGGCGAGGGCCCGAGCGGTTCCTGCGGGCTGCCCCCGTGGTGCTGCTGCTGCTCGTGGGGAGCCTGGAACAGCTGGAGGCTGCTCAAGGTTCTCCCGGTGCTCCGGCAGTCCTCCTCGGGGTGCGAGGTTTGTTGGCCTCGCGCGCGGGCTGCCTTAGGAGGTGTGTGCGAGGAGCAGCGGGAGGCGTCCCATCGAACCGAAACGGGAGAGCTGAACTCAGCTGGCGGCACCCGCCCAGCCACAAGAGCTGGCGCCAGCCTCAGGCCGCCGTGGTTCCGCGCTGAGCTGGCCCTGCCCTGTGCACCCCGGGACGTTCCCGGTTCCCTGACGGCCTCCGGTGCTGAACACGGAGCCGAACCCCGCTGCTGGGGGGGAGGAAATGCACCTGGGGGCTGCAGCCGCCGCCCTCAGCCTCCCCCCTGCCACGCTGCGGCTGGCAGTTGGCTTGGGCTCTCGGAGCAAAGCGGCACAAAGTGAAGCTTCGCTCCTGCTGTCCCCTCTGCTTCCTCCCACGGGCTGGCCAGCCGTGCCTCACCGGGGGCAGCGTCAGAGGCGCAGAGGCTTTTTTCCAGCAGCGTGTGTTGGCGTGGAGGGAGCCCCCCTCGCTGACACCGGGAGTACACATCCTGGAGTGATGTCCGCGGGTGTTTTGCACCGGATACCCTGATGTGTGGTGGTATAAGTGCACTTTTTCCTGTATTCTTGTCTGGTTCGTGTCTTGTGTGACTGGAGGGATGTTCGGCCAAACCTCCAAAGCAGAAACCAAGCTGAGGATGCTGTTGATTCTTCGTTATGTTAATTGCAACCTGAGAGCTGCTTCTGTTCCATCTCTTTTAAGACAAAGTAGAGAACAAAATGCCTCCCTTAGGCAGGAATGAACCATAGGAAATGAAACTATACGCTGCCCTTAAATAAAACGCTGTGCCACTTCCATGCACGATCAGGTTTTATATTGCACCAGCTTCTTAAATCACAAATGTTTACTTTGATTAAACAGGGAGTGCCTTGTCCTGCGCGGGGCTCGCCTCTGGACAGCAGCGCGGTGTGACGGGGACAGAGGAGCCCTCTGCACGCAGAGGGACCGGGCTCTGGGCACCGGGAGGAGCTGCAGAGCTCCTCCAGCATCCCCTTTCCCCACGTGCGCTCTCCAGAAACTGCGCCGAGTTGGGCTCTCGAGGTTTTCTGGAGCGCGCTCAGAGGTGACGAGGGAGAAGGCAGCGTTTGCTCCTTGGCTGGGGTGGCCGAACCCCGCAGGGCTGCGCCCACCCTCCGAGGGGCCGCGCCTGGGGCGGGCGTGCGCGTGCCACGGCGTCACCCGGCCTCGGGGTCCTCCTGTCCCTCCCCGCNGTTCTTGCAGTGCCTTGTAAACCCAAACAGTCCGGAGCGTCATGAAGGGCTGTGTCACGAGGGACCGGTCACACACCTTGAGCTCACTGTTGCTAGCCTGGACTTTGTAACTGAAAATTTAAACTGATGTTTCAAAGTAAATAAAGAGTTCAACTCTGGCTCGGGGTGCTCTGTGACGGCCTTTGGAAGGGCCCCTCTCGAGGGGCTCCTTCTGTGCGGCGCGGGCTGCGTGTCGGCGGGCACAGCCCCCCGCGGGGACGGCGATGGCTCTGCTTTCCCGGGCTGCGAGGATCTGCCCGTGCTCCGCGTCCTGGGTGCTCGTCGCTGCGCTCGGAGGAGGAGCTCGCCTTGCTGCACGCTGTGCAGCCGCTCAGCGAGGTGCGGGCATGGGCTGGGGCTGGAACCTCTCCCTCCAGGGCCGGGGCGGTGCCAGCAGATGGTGCCACCAGGCAGCCAGCCCCTGGACAGACGGACGGACGGACAGTGGCCACCCTGGGGCCACCGCTTCCCCAGCTCCCAGTCCCCGCTGTGGGGCTGTGTTGCTGGAGGGGGAGCAGCAAGGAACAGCCGATGCCCTGCCAGGACCTTTTCTGCCTTTTCTCTGTGTTTGTCTCTTCCGCTCGTGGCCCCGCTCCGGGTGCCAGCAGCAGCACGTGCCCGCCGCACGCTGATGAAACCCGGCCGACGGGGCCGGCGGTGCGGGCGATGAGCTGGAGCTGCTGGGCCCAGGTGATGTCATGCAGCCGCGTGCTGATGAGGTCGTTTTGCAACCCGAGCTCTCCGCAGGGAGAGGCCGGCGCTGCTGCTGGCATCCCGCTGGAGCGTAGCTGTGAATTCGGGGAGCTGCGGGGGTCCTCTCTGGCCGGTAGATCCCAGCCGGGTTTGCTTTCTGGCTCGCATCGGCCCCCGCTACCTGGCAGCGCCTCTTTCCCACTCCCCTGTTCAGTCCTCCTCCGAATCCAGGTGGGATTTCTGGGCAGCCACCAGCTGGCAGCACCCATCCCCAGCTCGCGGACCCGCTCGAAGGCGTCGGGGAGCCCCAGCCGCTGCCGGCGCCAAACGCACCCAGGAGGGGCTGCGCCCCCTCCCTCTGCCCCGCAGCAAACCCCAAAGTGGCAAAACCCCAAAGTGCTTCTTATTGCCCCAAACCACCCCGGGGCCAGCTTTCTGCTGGAGCTTGCAACTGCCTCCGCGTTTGCGTGGGCTCTGCGCACGCCTCCTTTTGGGTGCTGGTGGGACCTCCCCACCCTGCAAGCTGTTCCCCCGTGGAACCTCCTGACTTCATTTCTGGGAGCCCCTTGCCGAAATGGGCTTAACAGAGAAACCCAAGCCCTGCCTACAGCCCCTCGCCCGCGGGCATCCCCGCTGTGCCCAGGCAGCACCAACGCCTCCGACCCTTTCCGTGATCCTGCGCGAGGATGGGGCTGGGATCCTTCAGCGTCTGCACGTCGGGGGCTAACAGCAGCCTGGCTGCTGCTTCTCCTGGCAGATCCCATTCTCGTGCTTCATGCACAGTGGTGCCTTGCGCTAAAAATCCCACCCAGCCTCTCACATCTGCGAGGATTTAAGGAGCTTCCTGCGCTGCCCTCCTTGCGGCATCCCCCGGGCGCTGCCGGCGGCACGAGGCAGGACGCTCGCTGCGAGCAGGGAGCTCTCTGGTGCCGAAAGCGCTGATGTCCGGTGTTCAGGGAGCAAGCAAGAGCATCACGAGCAAGATTTCCATGTTTGGCGAAGGGATTTGAGTAATTTCCTGCCTTGCACAGGCAAAGGGGTCTGGGAATTAAAGTTAATCTTTGACCGTGCGTGCCATCAAGCCAGGGAAGCCCTTCCAAGTGGGACAAAAGCCCTATTTTTGGTGAATGCCGTAAACATAGAACAAAGGGGGAGAAACGCTGCTGGTGCTGCAACAGCAGAAACGTTGCTCGGTGCCCACCTGATCCAGCCTGTTTGCCTTTCATTTAGAAATAGCTGAAGGTCCGGACGGATGCCATTGCGCATACTCATCATGACAACACAGGAATGTGACAACACAGGGCATGACATCAGCTGGCCCCAGCCTTGTTCCCAAGCCCCCTGTGCCTGTTTCCATACCCAGGATGAAGAGACCAGACCCCCCCCGTGGTGCTGCCGCCCTGGGCACGACGCGAGGTGCTCTGGGGGGAAGCGCTGCCCGCGGGGCTGCAGGAATCCTGCTCCCCGTGACACGGCCACGCTCAGCTGGAGCGGCTCCAGCGGCCGTGTCACCGGGACCTGGCACGGCCGCGTGCAGCCCGGTGCTGTTGCAGCAGCCGCAGCCCTCGCTGCCCTTCCTTGCCCGTCCCGCAGCTCGGGGCCGGGCTGTGGCTGCAGTTTCGAGGGGAAGTGGCTGCTGCCTGCGTTCCTCTTCCCCTTCCTTTTGCCGTTGGGTCTTGCAGCACGGCGCGGGCGCGGCGGGGAGCTGCTGGTGGATCCGATGGGCCCACGTCAGCATCGCCCCCCGCGCTCGGTGCTGCACCGCGCCCTGCCCAGAGCTGGGCCGGGGAGGCATAAAGCTTATTTATTTCTCCCCAGGTTCAATAGTGCGTGCCCCAAGCTTCTGCTGGACTGCCCAGCGGCCTTTCCTTGCTGGCCTCCATGTGATGCTCTGCCCGCTGCTGCAGCCCCCAAACCTCCCAGCTCCAGGAAATTGCTTCGTCGGGAAACTCCGACCCCCTGCTGCAAAGCAGAGTGCTGATGGGTCGACCGGGGGAGCGGGAGGTGGAAGGACGCTCCCCGCACACGCAGCCGAGGCTTTGTTCTGATGAAGCATCTCCCAGGCTGGTGAGGACACGCTGGGAAATCTCCTCACAGGTCACTTGGCATCCGCAAATGCTGCTGTTAAAGCACGAGTTTTATTGCTGCTGCTGGGCTGTAAATCTCCGGCTTCACTGATGGCGCCTTTTGGGGGGAAAACATCCGGCTTCGGCCAACTTTGATGCTTCCTGCGCGCGACCCTCCGTGCGTCACATGCTGGGGGGACTGCAGCACGCAACGCGCCCACGGTTCAGAGAATCATTGCAAAAGCAGAGCTGCAGGGTTTAGAGCTCACCGTGTCTTGCTCAACGGATGGGCAATGCCATTGCTGAGGGGCTGGGAGCTCTCCTGGCACCCGCGTGGCTCAGTCCTGCCCTGGGGGACTGGCACCTTGCAGGTGGCCGTCATGGGAGCCGAGGTGCTCGGGGATGGCGCGGTGGCTCCGTGCCTTGAGCCGCTGCGTGCGGCTGCTGTGTCAGGGGCTGCTCTACGCTCTGCCTGCTGCAGGGACAGGAATAGGGATGGGGATGGGGATGGGGATGGGGATGGGGATGGGGACGTGCCACCCTACAGAGCCCGATGTCAGCACACGGGAGTGCTGAGCTACGCGTGGGATGCAGCCCTCGAGGAAATCTGGATCCCACGGCAGTGCCGCCGAGGCTTCCTTGGGAGCAGCACTCAGGTTGCTGAGGGGTCCCCTCCATCCCTCCCACCATCGTCCCACCCCTCCTCCCTCCGTCCCTCCATCCACCCACCCATCCATCGCAGGCCCGCGAGGACGGAGCGGGGCGATCCTCCCACGTGACGCTGCCCGTGCTGACGAGCTGCTGCTTTCTCGTGGCTCTGGGTGAAATCTTTGTCCTCCTCTCTTTGCCTCAGGCAAACTTCAAGAATCTGGGTGAAAAAGGCAGGAAGAATGCTTGAGCCTGGCTCCCGAGGAGGAGCTGAAGATAAGCAGACATAAACCATAGGCTTATGGTAATCCCTCAGCGGTGCAGCAAAGGACTGGGCTCGGCTGTGGGGATTTTGGCTGCGTCACCTCACGTGCCCCTGGCTGGAGGTCACTGCGGCTCGTCCCCAGGCTGGGCTCGTGTCCCCTCTGCCCATGCTTTGGGTGCTTCCTTCCTCCTCTGGAGGCAGCGGGGTGAAAGGTCCCTGCTGGCCCCGTTGGCTTGTCCCCGCCTTTTGCCCCTGATCTGGGGACGATGGCTGGGTTCTGCCCCTCACCGATCCCTCCTGGGCTTGGCCCCTCTTCCCGCAGCCATAAAAAGCTCGGACTGAGCCCAGCCGAGCTCCCCGCGCCACGAGAGCCTCCCACCGACTCGCCTGCGCGCTCTCCTCGTCCACTCCATTACCCCTTCCCAGCGAGGACGCTGCGGCTCCAGAACGCTGCACGCAGGCGGCCCCGGCTGGATCCGAGCCACCGCGCCGTGCGCAGCACCGTGCCGGGCATGATGCAAACCTCGACCACGGTTACTTCAGGAGGGACCGAGCCAAGGGCAGGGAAGTGCCGCAAAGCCGGGCTGCGGTGTCGTCAGCCGGGAGCCTCCCGGCTCTGCGATTGCTGAAGTTCGGACGCTGATCCGCTCCCGCCCGCAGGGGTTGGCACGAGCCGAGCTTCCCCGCTGCCACTCCCTGCCGCTGCCTCCGGTCCTGGAAGCGTTTGTAGAAGGGGGATTGGGTGGGCGCGTTGAGCAGCGAGCGTGACCGATGATGAGGACACCACGTGCCACCCACGAGACCGCCAGCTGCTGCCCACCGCTGCCAGCCCTCACTTCCTCCGCTTGCTCACGGCCAGGGGATGCTTCCGGCTGCCAGACCCCTCTGGAGACACCAGGACGCGGCCACGGAGCGTTTGTGTCTGCCAGCAGCAGGAGGCATTCCCTGCTCCTTGCCTGCACAGCCCCAGCGGTGCCGCGGCTGCATTTACCGCGGCGTCACCCACGGGCAGCCCTGGGACGGGGAGGGGTGGTGGGGGGGGCGGGCAAAGTCCCGCTTATATAAAGCCATCTCCGTCCCGCTCCATTCATTCTCCTCGCAGCATCGATAAGAGCCGCACGCGGAGCCTCTGCCCAGGAGCTTTTGCAACCCGTGTCCGCCCCGCTGCCGCCCGCCTGCGTGATGCCGGCCGCGCTGCGGCACCTCGGGGCCGCCGCCACCT
>VXAV01004947.1:0-10005 GCA_013399715.1 Alectura lathami | reverse complement strand
CATACTGGCTTTTGCAGCATCAATTTACTTTGACTTGCATTTATGCAGGCTATAAAATTATTGGGATAGAGTTCAGAGTGTGTGACTGATATTTTAAAAAACCTCAACATCTGTAGTCTTAAAAATATAATTTATACATACATATATATGTAAACACATATATATATAAAAGTAAATTGACATATTAAACCACTACATGATATTAGTTACATAGCCTACTTGTGTCACCATAAGCATGTTACATGATTATACATGACCAGTGTCTTACGTTATTTAATAGACTATAGTCACATTTACAAGTTTCATTCCAATGTAACTTACAAAAAAGATTTTGAGAATGTTAGTGATGTAAGTTGGAGCATTGTAATGGAAGAGTTATATGGCAGCAATGATATCGTGTCAAAGATAGAATGGTGTCACAGCATTTTGAAAAGGAAATGCAACATATTGCCACACTGATACTACAGAACCATCTTAATGAGTTAATTTTAATAGTGTCATCTTCACTGCACTGAGTTGTTGAGAGAAACTATTGTCAGGTGACTTACCATTTAACTTTCATTAGTTAATGGATAATATTTCCAAACTGTATCTGTGTGAAAAAGGTAATGACTTGCTGTTTTTAAAACAGTACAAACACTCCTAGAATAATTTTTGACATGTTATTTGTAGCTGACCTAATTAATTACCTAGGCCACAGTTTATTACTGCTAATTATATCTGCTCATGAAACATACCTGTGGAGGTTCCATAGAAATGAAAAAAAAAAAAAAAATTACTGTAAGGGTATTGGAGCACTGGAATAGCAGCCAAGAGAGGTTGTGGAGTCTCTTTCTCTAGAGATATTCAAGGCCCTCCTGGACAACTTCCTGTGTGACCTGCTGTAGGGAACCTGCTTTTGCAGGGGCGTTGGACTAGATGACCTCCTGAGGTCCCTTCCAACCCCTATAAGTCTGTGATTCTGTGATTCTGTGGTTAATTCTGTCATGGTTTCAAATATGGTGGGTATGCACCATTAATTAACACTTATATCACATAATTTAATAGATTTAAAGGAGGATAATTTTGTGTTATAGAGAGTAGAGAGTATTCGTGGTTCAGAGGATGTTATTAATGGAATTCAATTAAAATAGTAAAATTGAAAATAAGTAGCAAAGAGTCTGCCTTGTCAGAGAAATTTGGCCACTATTTACACTTGAAAGATTAGACTAAGAATGTCCTAATTGATAATTTCAGAGTAAACCCAAATCTGTATCTACACACAACATAGGCTATGACATATCAGAAAACATATCCTGTCTCCTGACTACAGGAAGGTGGTAGGAGCAGTATATCTAAAGGTAATAATAGAGGTTTTTCTTTCATTTAACTTTGAATTAAAAGAGGTGCTCAATGACTTCTTTGCCTCAGTCTTCACAGGCAAGGGATCTAACCACACTGCCTAAGTTGCAGAAGGCAAAGGCGAGAGCTGGGAGAAGGAAAATCCACCCACTGTAAGTGAAGGTCAGGTTCGAGACCATCTAAAGAACCTGAAGGTGCACAAGTCCATGGGACACAATGGTATCCATCCACAGGTCCTGAGGCAACTGGCAGACGAAGCTGCCAAGGCACTGTCCATCATACTTGAAAGGTCATGGCAGTATGGTGAAGTTCCTGCTGACTGGAAAAGGGGAAACATCACTCCCATGCTCAAAAAGGGAAAAAAAGGAATATCCAGCAAACTACAGGACAGTCAGTCCCAACTCAGTGCCTGGCAAGATCATGGAGCAGATCCTCCTGAAGGATCTACTAAGGCACATGGAAAATGAAGATGAGGTGACTGGTGGCAACCAGCATGGCTTCACCAAGGGCATATCATGCCTGACAGACTTGGTGGCCTTTTATGATGGAGTAACAGCATCAGTGGAGAAGGAAGAACAACTGACGTCATCTATCTGGACTTGTGCAAACCTTTGACACTATCCTCCGTGACATCCTGGTCGCTAAATTGGAGAAGCATGGGTTTAATGGATGGGCCACTCGCTGGATAAGGAACTGGCTGGATGGTCGCACCCACAGTCGTGGTCAATGGTTCAATGTCAAAACGGAGACCTGTGACGAGTAGCGTCCCTGAGGGTTCAGTACTGGGACCAGTGCTGTTTAACATCTTTGTTGGTGACACGGACAGTGGGATCGAGTGCACCCTCAGCAAGTTAGTGGATTACTCCAAGCTGTGTGGCATACCATTGGCATGCTAGAGGGTAGGGATGCCATCCAGCGGGACCTGGACAGGCTGGAGAGGTGGGCCCATGCCGACATCATGAAGACCAACAAGGCCAAGAGCAAGGTCCTGAACCTGGGTCGGGGTAATCCCAAGCACAAATACAGGTTGGACGAGGAACGGCTGGAGAGCAGCTCTGAGGAGAAGGATTTGGGGGTGTTGGTTGATGAAAAACTCAATATGAGCCGACAATGCGCGCTTGCAGCCCAGAAAGCCAAGCACATCCTGGGCTGCATCAAGAGAAGCGTGAGAAGCAGGGCGAGTGAGGTGATTCTGCCGCGCTACTCTGTTCTCATGAGACCTAGTCTGGAGTACTGTGTCCAGTTCTGGGGCCCTCAACACAAGGATATCGAGCTATAGGAGGCGGTCCAGAAGACAGTCACGAAGATGATCGGAGGGCTGGAGAACCTCCCCCTATGAAGGCTGGCTGAAAGTGTTGGTGTTGTTCAGCCTGGAGAAGAGAAGGTTCCAGGGGTGCTGGTAGCGGCCTTCCAGTACCTGAAGGGGGCCTACAGGAGAGCAGGGGAGGGACTCTTTAGAAGGGCATGTAGCGATAGGACAAGGGATAATGGCCACAAACTGGAAGAGGGGAGATTTGGGCTAAATATTAGGAAGAAATTCTTCACTGTGAGGGTGTTGAGACACTGAAACAGGTTGCCCAGAGAGCCTGTGGATACCCCTTCCCTGGAAGTGTTCAAGGCCAGGCTGGATGGGGCTTTGGGCAATGTGTTCTAGCGGGAGGTGTCCCTGCCCACGGCAGGTAGTTTGAAACTAGATGGTCTTTAAGGTCCCTTCCAACCCAAACCTTCCTATGAAAGTATTTCTATCAGAGAGTGAACAGTAGTATCTGTTTTGGTGATGTTACATGTGTGAACTCTAGAGTAACTATTCTGTTTATACGGCAAATGTGCTGAAGCACTTTGGTGCAATAAATATGACTGAATGTAGCTTAAAGTGAGTTTATCATTATGGCCACATAGCTGCATCACACTTACTGTGTGGTTAGTTAATGCCTGAGGTTGCAGCTATCTAGATGCACCAGTATGCTTCAGGTGAATGTGTTTCAAGAAATTTCTGACAATTAGGTTAAATAAATGGAAGGAGTAAAGCTAAATTTAAATGCTTACACTTCTCCTTGGAAAAGTGAGGGACTCCTGGGCTGCAGTTCCACAAAAGAATGCCTGTCAAAAGAAAAGGATAATTTTACGTATCTATTAAAAGCTTGTACGTCATGAAGATAAAAATGGGTAAAAGGATGAAGATATAAAAATACAAGTGTTTTCTTCCTTGCTAAGAAGTCTATTTAAATTGGAATTTAAGTTGGAATTGATAAGGTGCAACTTTTATTTCTATTCAGAACTTACAGTAGTGCTAATCTCTGGTGTATCCATAGCCAAATATGACACGGATTAAACAATGAAATGCACTGCCAACATCACTGGAAAATTCCCTGTCCCCACCTCTTGACCTAAAGCATCCCATTTAGCTCAACTGTCATCAGAAAGAGACATAAAAGTGTGTGGATTGCCTCCAAGGATATAAATCAGCAACTCATCTCCTCTTATAGATGTCACGATCATGCTGGCAGGGTGATGATAGCTGCAGCCTGTGGTCAAATCTTGCTTTTTGTTGTAATTCACAGAAGCCAGTTTTTGCCTCAATACACAACTATTTATTGGAATCAATAAAACTAAATGTAAGGAAGAAAGATGACTTTATGGTTATGGCCAACATTAGTAAGTAAGGCATCTGTGATCTACTGGTGTCACTTCTAGTTTTTCTGTCCTCAATGGATCATTTTAAGAAGTCAAGGCATGTAGGCTAAAAAGAGGAAGTTCAAACATTATTTGGGTCAGGTTTCCATGCAGTGAATTTAATCTGGGTATTTCAGTGGTACTGTGCAACTATTGAATAACTTCTGACTATGTTTGAAAAATACGGAATTAACTACTACTAAACTATTGAGGCTTTTACAGTTGTTTTCCTGTGTTTGCGGTACAGCTTTGTAAAATAAATGAACCTGAAAATTCTTAGTATAAAGCTAATGGCAGTGCTATTGCAAATGCTATTCTTCTGAAATCATAATGCTCAAGGACAACTGAGACTGATGATGATGGTGATACAAATATTTTACATAGCTGTAATTCAGCACTATAAATTTATCTGTGAAGAAGATATTCTCCCTAGTTTGCAGGTGGAAGGTTGGAAATTGACATATGAGAAAGGAGGTAATTTAATCTAGTGTTTTTGATATTAAACTTATTTGAAATTTATCTTACCAATTCTGCCACTGCTACACAACTAGCTGTAACTAAATCATATCAATGACTTATGTTAGTTATTAATTGCTATACAACAAATTAGGAGATGATAGGTATGTAAAATAGTCCAACAGTTGTGGGACGGTGTTAAAATTGTTTTATTTGATCCTGATGTTATGTTTCTGGAACACATGACATTTATGATTATTCTATTTACCCTGAAGGAAAGTAAGAGTTCATCTACCCTTCCAGTAGTTAAATTAAAAAAGCAGAGATTTTAATTCAGCATCACCCTCTGTATGGATTAACCATTCAAATAAAAGTATGACTGCACAGCGTGGCAGCCTCTCTCGTAACAAAGATGCACAAAAGCACATTAAAGAGTCCAAAATTACAATGCACGGTGAGCCCAACCTGACGGTTGTGTAGTTTAGATTTCACATATTCTGGGCAGTTTTATGAGTCTCCCTAAATCTTAATAGTGAGTTATGATGCAGGAAAATGTCTAGAGATGGGTGCAAAAGGAATGTATGAAAACATATAAGGAAAGGTACATAAAGAAAAAGAAAAACAACCAATAAAAATAGCTAATGTTTGGGCCATGAGGAAATATGATGTGAGGGAAACAAATGTCTCAAATATAAGCAATCATAACAATCTTGCATATGTTAATACAATCATTCAGTGAACCCAAAAGATAATAGTTTGAAGAAATACTATATTTACTTGAAAGTAAGATGAGAAGCTTATCCTCATCGTAAATAGTTCAACTTAAAAACAAAAACAAAAACAAAACCAAAATTGTCTGAAACTGAGGCTCATCCACCTTTTGTTTGATATGGTATAAATGGATCTCAGCTAAGACATATTCTTGAAACTTCATGTTAAAGAGTTTTTCTGGTGTGGGGGCACAGCAATGAGACACTAAAGAGAACACTTTTCTGAAAATATCATGATGTGCTTCAATGTCCATTTTCTTGTTAATTTTGAGCTGTAGGTAAAATCTATTTGTTATTGTAATGATTTGGAAAGTGCAGTCCCTTTCTCTATTCTTAATGACTGCTTTTCAACCAAGTGTTAATACTGAGATGTTTATATTCATTAAAAAAAATAAAAGAGTAATATATTCTATGTAAAATAAAGAATTTATTGCTAGTGTAATTGAAATCTTAAGTCCAATCAAAGAATTGTTATTAGCTTAGGTCTAATTATTACAAAAATAAAATAAAATAAAATAAAATAAAGAATAAACAGTGCTAATATAATATGTCTCCATTAACTCATCAAAACTGCAACACATACACTTAGTTTCTATCCTGTTTTCAGGCAATCTGCTCATGTTTTCACTGCCTCTTGGTAATGAAGGGTGATGGCACAGTGAGTCACCAGCATCCTGAGTCCCTTGCTGGGAAAAGTTTAGAGCTGAAGATTTCCTCTTTCTCACCTTAGGATACGCTTGCAGCCATCTTTCTTTGCTAATGCACTTTTTTTTTTGCTTTGTTTTTCTTTATTGGTCTCAACGTTTAGATTACTTGAAATTATCAAATATATACGCTGCATTTCATATTTCTTAAAAAGTTTGTGTTCTATCCTATTACTTTTAAAACAGATTTTGACAAGTTCTAGGTCTTCATTTGTTTGACGGACCACTGATGAACTATTTACTGCTATCATATCCTTGGTGTTAATCAGTATCCTATCATCCCATGGCTATTCCAGTATGCCCCATCCTGTATCTACACTTCAAGACCTCTGCTATCAAGTCTTTGACTACTTTATTGCAATGAGGAACTCCTTAGACCTTTCTAAGATAGGCAACACTTGTGTGATTGGTCAGGCAGTCTATTTTTTGGACAGATATTTATTTTTATTTTTTACTTATTTTTCTCTGAACAGACTGTGCTGTATGAAACAATACATGCTTCTAGAAGCTCTGATTTTAGTCATAGATATTTTGGAGTTTGCAAGTGCTTGATCAGAAAGGAAAATTAATTAAGTAAAGAACGCTTATCAGGTACACAAAATCTGAGTACAGACCTGGCTTGCCTATTTGGGACCATGAATTTAGCATATCTCCAGTGAACTCATTAGGGACTGAAGAATATTTTTTGTTTGTTTGTTTGTTTGTTTGTTTTTCTGAATAAACTTCATTATTGTCTGTAAAGCTTCTTGGTTTTAACCTCTGTAAAAATCAGTTTCCAAGTTGTAAACATTTCTTAAAAGCAAGTCTGAATAGCATTCCTAAAAGGACTCAGACATTGAACATTTTCAGTCTCCATAAATCTCAATAAATAGGTACTAGTGCATCTATAGAAAGTGTAAAGAGAGTTGAATTCTGAGTTTTATGTTTTTTTACAGTTGTTTTTGACTTCTCAAACTACGTCAATTTGCTTTTCTGAAAATATAATCCTAAAAGATTTGCATTCCAGAAACAGTTTAAAACCTAAGGGCTGCTATTTATTTTATGATTGCAAACATTATTTTATGAGTGCAAACATTGAACACATCATATTGGAATCTGTAGCAAAACTAAATTTATTTATGTGGTAGGTTGACCTTGACTGGCTGCTGTGTGCCCATCACACCACTCTCTCACTCCTCTCCCCTTTACAGGACAAAGGGAGAAAATATGACAAAAAAAGGCTCATGGATTGGAACAAAGATGGAGATCACTCACCAGCTGCCATCACTGGCAAGACATACAGCACAGGGTATACAGATTTACATAATTTATCTCCCTACTGATAACGAATTAGACCAGTGAGAAACTAAAAGTAAACTACAAACTTCCTGGAGGGAACTCCAGCCATCCTCTCCTACCTCCTCTCCCTGAGTAGTGCAGGGGAACAGGGAATGAGGGCTGTGGTCAGTCCATAATGTTTCTTTGCGCCTTCTTAGTTACCCTCTGCCCCTGCTCCACTGTGGGCTCCTTTCCACTGGCTGCAGCTCTGGCCCAGGTCCTGCTCCTGCAGGGGCTCTCCATGTGACATGGCCTCCTTCAGGCCACATCCACCTGCTGCACTATGGGCTCCTCCATGGGATGTGGGGGGACAGCCTGCTCCATCATGGACCTCTCCTGGGCTGCGTGGAGCTTCTGATCAACACCTGGATCACCTTTTGCCCTCCTTCTGCGCTATCCTAGGTGTCTGCAGGGCTGTTTCTCTCACATTTCCTCACTCCTCTCTCTCACAGATGCTGTGCAGCATTTTCTACCCTTCAATATCCTTCTACAGAGGCACAACCATTTGATATCCATTGGCTCATCTCTGGACAGAAGCGGGTTTCTTTAGGAGCAGGACGGAGACTGACATGGGGCAGCTTCTGGACTCTGCTCATAGAAGCCAAACTTGTAGCCCCGCCATTGCCACATAAACACAATAAGACTTTAATTCAAATGTGTAGATTTACTTTAATGGCCAGTGGAGTACATTCTGGTTAAACACAGCAAGAGCATCAAACAGCTTCCTCATTTTCATGTCTCATTACACTATTTGTATGTGAGAATTTCTAGTAGCTGTGCATATCATACACTCAGAGAAGTACTGTAGATCTCTGGGGACATCTTTTCTATTTTACAAGATATTTTCTGATCTTTAACAAGATCAGTATGATATTCTGAGAATGTTATTGTAATGTGCCATGTATATTTCTCATTGTTTCTTGCCAATATATCACAGAATCACAGAATCAGAGGATCGTAAGGGTTGGAAAAGACCTCTGGAGATCATCTAGTTCACCCTCCCCTGCTAAAGCAGATTCCCTACACTAGGTTAAAAAGGAAAGCATCCAGGTGGGTTTTTAACATCTCCAGAGAAGGAGATTCCACAACCTCTCTGGCAGCTTGTTCCAGTGCTCTGTCACACTCAAAGTAAAGAAGATTTTCTCTCATGCTCATACAGAATGTCCTATGCTCCAGCTTGTGCCCATTGCCCACTGTCCTGACCCCAAGCACCACCAAAAAAAGCCTGTTCCCATCCTCTTGACACTCACCCTTTAGATATTTATGAGAATTGATAAGATCACCTCTCAGTCTTCTCTTCTCCAGGCTAAACAGCCTCAGGTTTCACAGCCTTTCCTCATAAGGGAGATGTTCCATATCCCTCTTCATCTTTACAGGCCCCGACCAGACTCTCCCCTGTTGTTCCCTGTCTTTCTTGATCTGGGGAGCCCAGAACTGGACACTATACTCCAGATGCTCACCAGGGCAGAATGGAGCAGGAGTACAAACTCCTTTGCCCTGCTGGCCATATTTTTTTAATGCACTCTGGGATATCACTGGCCTTCTTTGTCATAAGGGCGCACTGCTGGCTCATGGTCAACTCGTTGTCCACTGGGACACCTAGATCCTTCTTTGCAGAAGTCCTTTTCAGTAGGTCAGCCCGCAGCCTATACTGATGTGTCTGTTATTTCTTCCCAGGTGTATGACTCCCCACTCGCCCTTGTTGAACCTTGTATGGTTCCTCACTATCCAGCTCTACAGCCTATCTAGGTTTACAACTGCTTTACAAGCATAGGCAAGTAATGCTGTTCTCCAATGGCAGAACATGGTGTCACTTGGAGCCATCCAGAAGGTCTTCTACATAGCAGAGATTGGTGTGCTGTATTATAGTGTGGTATTTCACTGTACTGAATCTTGAATAGATTTTATGTATTGATGTGTAGAATTATCTGCAGAGATTAGAATATCCACTACAATTTCAGGAACATACTATACAAAATCTTCTACACCCAATTTATAAACTGTACTACCTTTCTGTGAATCGAGATTGGATGGTTTCAGCTGGTGAATAAGCACATATCTTTTATTGATAATTTTACAGTATATTGTAAAAAATAACTCTATATCAGGACCAATTCAACAGAAGTATGCTATAGTGCTATTTCTGCACAACTTGCAAGTCTCATGGTATATATCATTCAGCATAGGGTAGTTAATTACTGTTCCAAAACATAAAAACATAATAATGATCACCATTCTAATAATTTTTTAAAGTTTCCTAAACACTTTGTATTTTGTGTCAACACAACTTACATGGACAATCCTCCTTAAACAATTGTAAATGGAAGTGGAACAAAAGGCAACTAGACGTTTTTAGCAAAGAGTATTGAAATACCCAAAACAGAGGCTACTTTAAAATAAAATGAACTCTACTTGACACATTGAGTGCTGGAGCATGTGTGTAACCTGATTTGGAAGGGACTGATAAGCATCATTGAGCTCAACTGCTGGCTGCACACGGGACCACGCAAAATCCAAACCCACCAAGAGTGGTGTCCAGATGTTCCTTGAACTTCAACAGCTTGGGGCCATGACCATGGCTGGGGAGCCTGCTCCATGCCCGACCACCCTCTGGTGCAGAACCTCTTCCTAACACCCAGCCTGGTCAGGCTAGTACTCCCTGACGCAGCTCCATGCCGTTCCCTCAGGTCCTGTTACTGTCCACAGAGAGCAGAGATCAGTGCCTGCCCCTCTGCTCCCTTGTG
>VXAV01004945.1:200043-211046 GCA_013399715.1 Alectura lathami | reverse complement strand
TAAAAAAACAAGATTTTTTTTTTTTAACTTCATACTAATGGTTCTTAAAGCTTCTTCCCTTTTGTCAGCATTAAAATGACTGCAGTGTTAAAGAGTGAGTCTGTGTCCGCATAGACTCCCAGAGTAATTTTGGTTGGAAGGGACATCCTGGGGTCAGATGGTCAAGCCACCCTCAGAGCAGGGTCAGCCGGATCAGGTTGCTCAGGGCTGTGCTATTTTTCAGTATCTCCAAGGACGGAAACTGCACAGTCCCTCTGGGTGCCTGCTGCAGTGTTTCACCACCATCATGGTGCAAATCTTTTTCTGTATATCTGATCAATATTTGCCTTTCCCTCCTTACAACTTGTGCCCATTGCCTGCCCTTTGGATCGTGCACTTCAGTATGTGGTTGCCCTTCTTTGCTGCAGGGCATGTTGCTGACTACTATGCAACTTGCTGCCCAGCAAGACCCTCCCCTAGGTCTTCTTCTGCAAAGCAAAATATACTCAAGTCGCATGGAAAGACTTACGTGCACAAAAGGTTAGACCAATTGTTGCAATCACTGCTAGAATCAAAGCAAACCTACAGGACCANGGAAAGCACACAATTTTTGCACCAAACATCCCAACCTCAAACAGAACAGACACAATCCAATTATCTTGTCTTCAACTCTAATTTGACTCAGAAATACATAAACTCCCTTTTTTTTTTTTCCATTCAGTTGAGGACAATAGCATCAGAGCAAATTATTCTTTTTTAAGACAAAGCAAAAGACACTCTCCAACTCTTAAGCAAAAGTAAATCAAAGGCCCAGATTCTGACAAACTCTCCATCTTTGCACATTTTCAAAGGACAACCACAGATCCAAGCTCAGCTTTTACAATGAGTCACTCAAATCCAGCAAACTGCTAGCAGAATTTTTATCTTAAAGCCTTTCAAAAGTATCTTAAAATAAAGACAAAGTTTTTGTCTAAAATACTTCAACAGAATTTTTTATCTTGGAACTCTATGAAAGCTTTACAATGTGGAATCTCAATTTTTACACTGCTACAAATTTCTTCCCCATTTTAAAGATAAGAAATCTCCCAGTTACAGACAAAACCAAGAGTAGCTCTATTTACCAAATCAAATTTCTGAGCAGAAGCAAAACAGTCAAACTGTGTCGAAGCAATTCAAATGAGCAGAATGCTGACCGGGAAGCACCAGAAAACTTCAAGAGCATTGTTTACTTCTGATTACAAATTTTCTTCGGAAATCAAGTTCTCAGTACAAATCTACCAATGAATCCAATAAGCATAAATATATATTTTGAAATACTCCTTTCTCAATTGAATTGTTTTATTATTATTACTATTATTTCAATCCACATTAAAAATTCAATCTGGGAACCATTTCTGCTTTTCGCTTCTGTTGCTAGAAGCTAACCTGAGCTAAGTCTCAGGATTGAAAACAACTGAAAGCTGTTCCTAATACTTTCCCAAATCTAATTTGTTTCAAGATCAGCCCGTCTGCAGATGCACATATGCATGTGTGTGTATGTTATAAAATATACACAAAAAGCCATTTCCACTAAGAGCATTTGCCTTCTTGGCAGCCAAAATTCTTACCCTTTTCATTTAGGACTAGCAGAAAATGGCTTTTTTCTAGACATCCTTCCATCTTTAAACATCATACCTTTAATAAAACCCCCTGAAATTTGAAGTCTACTATAAAAAAAAAAATTCAACATTTTCATTACCCTTTTGTTCCAAAAAGCGCAAGTACTGAGACTAGACATTTCAGTGCAGCCATTAAAGCAGAATGCCTTTTGAGGCAGAATTCTATGAATGCACTCTGGCTTATAAAAAATGTATTAGATGATAGCTCTGAAAAAGGCTCTGAGGCGTAACATGGTCTATCATGTTGTGCATGCATGAGTTAGCTTTTACAAGATCAGAACCAGAAGCGAAGATGAATGCTATCCATTGTAAGCCCAAAGCTTTGGAAGTTCAGTATCACAGTGCTTGGGGGTCAGTACTCGAGCTAGTCAAAAAAAGTACATTCTTTAGAGACTCGCCACTTTTTTTTTTTAAACGTTTGGCAAAAATGCCCACCCTTGGTTCTGGATGGCGTGGAGCTGAGGCTGCAGCAGAACGGCCGCGCACGCCTGGCTCCTCAGCCCCACTCACCTTCGGCTGAATTTGCTACAGGAAGGTCAGCGGTGATCTCGTTAGTGGGTTTTAAAAAGTCAAATATCACTTAATGAAAAAAGCAATGACTTCACAATGGGTGTAAAGAGGAACAATTCTGGCAAGGACTCATCCACTTACTGTCAAAGAAAATTACATACCATTTACTATTTTGACATTCTGGAGTGCATTCGATGCATTATTAGGATTTGGAGGTCTTAAAGAGAAGCAATTCAAATAAATATTAAACTAAATGGATTTTCTTTGATGAAATAATGATAAATAATAACACAGATGACTTTGGTTGTTTGCAAAATAGCTTATGCATAGTCAGCTGCCCATATTATTTTGAAAATATCCCAAAGCTCAGGACAAACCTTTTCAAATGTTAGCTCTCCCCAGCTAACAAGCAGTGGTTCTTATTACTACTCCCTCTATTACATATATTTTGTGAAAGCACACCTGAGCAACATTTCACTGAATCTTGAGAAAATGGAAATTTCAAAAGTTATCCAGTGTTTTCCTGCCGACTTCAAGCAACACAACACAGCAGCCGAGGAGGACCACTGGGGCAGCGTTCCCCTGAATATGCTCGCCTTGGACATTTCTGTGTTTTGCCTTCTAAACGAATTGCTCTTTGCCACCAACCCGAAGTGTCAGCTGTGACTTTAGCTGATCCCATTACTCAGAGCGGCTCAGAATGTTCGGCACATGAAGAAATTCCATATCCTCCTCCTCTCTAAAAATACCGCGGGCTGCCACTGGAGCCACTCAGCGCTGACGAATAGCTGAAGGGACAAGCAGGTCTCTAAATTTACTTCGTATCTGACAGCACTTCAGCAGATATGGGTAATGGATCCTACTTACTCTAAACTACTGTATACTGCGAGGCGCTTTCCCACCGTGTGAATATATACGCTCAGTACGGGCTTCTTAATGACCGTGATTTTTTTCTTCCCCATTAAGTCAAGCTGATTACACATTAAAAAGCTGTTAGTAAATTTTGAAACATGTTACTAATTCCACCAAAAAAGACATGTTTGGTCTTCAAATGCACCTCCAAGCCTCTATCAGAGATAGTCTCAATTGACTTCTAGGGATTTGCCTCAAGTGCTGAAAGTGTGCGCATCTTATAAATGCACACAGCTAATTATCTTCAATGACTTCAGCTGATTCACGCACTTAATACACGGGTCTGTCTTTTCTGGGTATAAAGCATTATAGAATTTTCTTTCCTGAAGGTCATTTGATGACTTTATGCAATTTTTGTGTGCGAGTGTGTGTGCATCTTTAATATGGTCCCATTTCTAAATCTAGGAAAAGAGCATTCGATGAGACAAAGGGTATTTACTGCATATCTGGGGATCTCTAGACTGGCAATTATATCATAATTGTTTTTAAATTCTAAAATAGGGGGTGGAGTAGGGAGGTAAGAGATAATTAAGTCACATGAACAGGACCCAAATTGCATTTGCTCTCGGTTTTGTTGTGCACAATATCAGT
The DNA here is from genome assembly GCA_013399715.1 of Alectura lathami. Taxonomy (NCBI): domain Eukaryota; kingdom Metazoa; phylum Chordata; class Aves; order Galliformes; family Megapodiidae; genus Alectura; species Alectura lathami. The sequence continues at coordinate 207,396 of VXAV01004945.1, read as the reverse complement.
TTAATTGAATCATCTGTAATTCTTCTCACTTCTTTTTCCAGCCTGCAGGAATGCACATAAGACATTACGAACGAGAGGCTGGCTGGCAAATTTCTTGAAAACAGAGATTCCAAGTATCTATAGGATCCTCCAGAAAAACAGCAGCGGAGATTATATAGATGATACATGTGTGTGTGAGCACCCAAACGTGCCAGGGAGGGTGGAGAAGAGGGAAGGCCTCTGGCAAATTGATGTCTGTCAGCTAGCGAACCTTGATTTCACTATTAATATGTCATGGTTCACCGCACCAAAGCTTTCAGCAAGCATCAGCTGTGCTGCGCACACGCGCGGGCGCACACACACACGGGCTGACTTCAGTGAAAGCAGCCTGTCATCTTCAATGAATCACCGAAACAATGGAATGGGCAGAGTCTGTCCTAACTCAATTAGCAAAACATTTTTTTTCGGTAATAATTGATTTGAACAACATTTCTTTCTGTGCTTTTTAGAAGAGAAAATCTTCACAATTTAACTGGCTTTGGCTAATGGAAAAGAACCTTGGCTGACATGAAATCAAATAATGTTTGCAGTTAGCAGTGGAATTACAGGAGAAAGATAGGGAAATAATAGCAGCCCCTAATCCATATTCCTCTGGGCGCACACTGAAGGATTCCAGCATATCTGGGAGCTCCCTCAGTTGAAACATCATCCCTAAAAAAACTGCAGCACTCACTCTTAAAGATATTTGCCCTACATTTTCTTCTCTGTTACTTTTTTTTTCCTCTGGTGCTTCCATCCCTGAAACATTTGCACACATCCATACCAAACGGCCTTCATTAGCTCAGTATTGGGGTGACTCACAAGCTTGATTCATTTATCTTGATGTTACCCCTAGAGACGGGTGAGTGTAATTCTCCTTTTACAGACAGAGTGACCTGACCAAGGTAATAAAGTAGGTCTGTGGCAGAGAAGGGGAATTAATCTGGGTCTGCTGAGCCTCTTAATAGCCCCGTAACCACCAAACACTCTGACCCTATATCTTTCTATTACAGATCATCTAAAGTGCATGTATTTGGCTTTGGACATGGCATTCTCCATTCCCCAGACAGTAAGCAGGATCCCAATGAAATACTTAAAATAAAAAGTGCATTTCCTTCCTTTCCCTTGAGGAAGACTAAGGATTCAGAGGTTTTTTTTTGTTTGTTTTGTTTTGTTTTGTTTCTACATCTAAAATACTTTAATTAATATTTTTCAAGTTATTATTGTTTTATTTTCTACTTAGTGATGAAACTGTGAGGCAACATTTTGGTCTCCTTTACACCCTAATGAATTTATAATAACCCCACAGGTTTCAGAAAATTTGACCCAGATTCAGCAACACGCAAAGAAGAAGAGGTAACAGCTCTGCCAGCCTCACTGCCACAGGTAGATTAACATTGCTTCTGGCAATCCTAGAAAACTGTGCAGAGCCAAAGTCCACACCACAAATAGCTTCTGGGACAAAGGCTTATTGTAAGCGACACCTTTAATGATCTGGCTATTTATAGGCTTCAGACCCAGGACAAATGATAGATTCCTTGCCAGCTGCTTACACTTAGCTTTGCTTAGCATATGAGGAGGGAAAAGGAGAAGGTCTAAGCATATTTTCACCTTTAGTCTCTACTATCAGTTACTGAGCAAGGACTACCCGTTGAGCGGGCTGATGGTGAGCAGGACGACGTGCAAAGCCCAGAAGCCTGCCAGGCATGCTGACAGGAGCACTGACAAGCTGCATTTGGAAAACAGAGATCCTGGAATGGCTTTTCAGTGGTGATAAACACACCCAGCCCAGGCTAGATCCAGAGCGCTCAGCTCCCAATTAGCCATCTGAAAGATGCAGTCAGGTTATCAGAAGTGTTCACAGCAAACAATCCCAACAAGATCAATCGAGTCTGCAATACCAGGTTGCTTATTTAGATGCCTAAATGCAAACTATCATATGACAGACTCTTTTGAAGTTAAGCCCATTGAGTCTCATTCCCTAACCCTTAGTGAAATGATTGACTTTTTTTTTAGTTGTAACATGTGAGCTCAAGATGCAGAGAGTAAACTCATGAATGCTTCTGCATTGCTCAAGCAACCGTGAGGGCTGATTTGCACAAATAATACAATCTATCAAACCCTTGTGTAGAACCGCTGCTGTTCTCTTAAGTTCATGTGCAGAAAATGATCCTCAGCTAGCAAAATACTAGCAAACATCCAGTAGTTTCATTAGATGTGTCACAGGCTAGCAAAATCTCCAAGGATGCTACTGCAAAATCTTGAACCAACTCATGGCGTGGACAAAACTGGTTTTTGCAAGGAAAAACTACTGGAGTGAATGGTAGTTAGAGAACAGCTGCAAAATAGGGCATTAAGTCAGTTCCATTGCAGTCAAAATGAACAAAGGCTTTTTGCTACACTCTGATACACACACGTAATTTGACTCGCTGTATTAGTCTTTTGAAATCACGACCCTGCTAATAAGAGGCAACACTGCTCACTAAGCAACATAGACAAGAGCCAATATCAAACAAGTATGCTTTTATATCTTTAAACAACAGCAAATAATTTATAATTTTATTTAGCTTAATGATTTTTACAATGCCTACGAGAATGGAAATGATGGATTCTGAACGCAAGGTTATATCCACAGACCCCCTTTAAAAGGGAGGCATGGATTACTTTTAGTATATATGTTCATTCATATATTACACATATGTATGCATATATATTTACATCAGGACCCAGGTTCTGAATTATGACAGTACAATCATCCTCACCAAAATCTATCAGAGGGATCAAAAAAAAAAAAAAAAAAGATGAATAAAAAGTCATGAGAAGTGGCTACAGTGATAGCTTATATGTATATAACTGGAAACAACCCCCAAAATCTCAAATGTTGCATAGCATTAAAGTTTAAATGGAGCTGGTATGATGATGGCAAACGGTTATAGTGGGCAGGATACACAGAATGCCAAAATAAAGTGAAATGGGAAAAGAACTCGGTCTGTAACAAGCTATGTTAATATTTGCTTTTGGCTTTTTTTCAGCAGGCTGATGAAAATGCTGATACAGATCATTAATGCTCTTAAATTCTCATCACATTAATGTCAGTAGCAGTGTATGAGCTTGTTAGATCATATCACCGTAAACTGCTACCGAAGTGTGCTGCACCTTTACTCTTTTTGGATGCCTGCTTTCATTCACCCGTGGCCACCTTTGCACTTTTTGTAAATAATGACACAGACAGAGGCAGAATGAAACTAAGTCCAAAGACACACCTGCTGCATCGGAGCCTGGAAGAGTGTCAAAGAGAAACTAGGAAAAGGGCTCTGACTGGAAAATGATGAACAAACCAAAGCCCCATAAATACCCCCTTGACCCCTATCTCTGACTGAAAACAAAGTATTTCCTGAAAATTGTAATCTTATCTGTCGTAATGGGGTTGCCCATGATTTATAGGCTTTACAGACTGATGAAAACATTGAAAATCTCACCCAAGAAAAAAGAAAAAGAAGAGTAAAGTCAGAGGTTGATCACTGCCTACTGAGTACCTGCAGACTGTGCTGCCCGTGGCATGAGCAGGAGCCCAGCCATGTTCAGGGCCAAAGGAGGACGGTTCCCAGCAGACAGGTGGTTCATGTCTGCAGCAGGCTACATCGATTCGCTCTGGCTGCTACTGAGCTCCTGCGAACAGGGAGAGGGAGCTCCTTGGGAGAAAAGGAGCACATCTGGGAGAGGTGCCTCTATACCACAGTGCATGACAGCCACAGAATCATAGAAGGGACCCACAAGGATCATCAAGTCCAACTCCTGGTTCCACACAGGACCACATAAAATCCAAACCCCGTGTCTGAGAGCGGTGTCCAAGCGGTGTCTGAGGCGTTTGCTTCTTCAGCTCTGGCAGCTTGGGGCCGTGCCCACTGCCCTGGGGAGCCTGTGCCATGCCCACCACCCCCTGGTGCAGAACCTTTTCCTAACCCCCAGCCTGACCCTCCCCTGACACAGCTCCATGCCGTTCCCTCAGGCCCTGTCGCTGTCCCCAGAGAGCAGAGCTCAGCACCTGCCCCTCCGCTCCCCTGGGAGGAAGCTGTAGGCCATCCATGAGGCCTCCCCGCAGCCTCCTCTGCTCTGGGCTGAACAAACCAACGGACCTCAGCCACTCCTCATACATCACGCTCTCCAGACCCTTCCCCATCTTCGTAGCCCTCCTCTGGATGCTCTAATAATTTTATGTTCTTTTTACATTGTGGTGACCAATTTGCACCCAGTGCTCAAGTGAAGCTGCACCAAGCCACAGCAAGGGAGAAGAGGGACAGCAGAGGACTGCTGGGAAGAGCAGGCTGTGGAAATGATGGAAATATACATTTCCCAGCAACCCAGAAAGCTGTTGACTACAAGACCCCAAACTGCAAGACTCATGGTGCAAATTGGAGCTTGATTTATAACCTCTTCTGGTTTTCAATGCATCTTGTTTGCTTATGCCATTAAAAAATATTTAATATATAGTCCAATAAAACAGTTTTTGAATATAAAATGAAATGTTTTAGGAATGCTTGGTCTGACAGACAATCAGCAGATCCTGATTGACCTGGGCTCACATTAGAGAGGCATTAGTTCAGTACTGAACTCAATGTGTCTACTGGCTGCCATCAACTTATGCATTTCACAGGTGTTTGGTTTTGCTCACCTGTATCTAAGCAATTCATGATTTAAAATCAAAGCTGATTGACTGAAACAAGAAGTTTGAAAAGGTCTTATTTTTCAAGCCTACTGCAGAAAAATACATTGTCTTTTACAACACAACTGGTAATATGCATAAATGATTTCCTCATTTCAGGAAGAGGTGAAATTTCAAAATGTCAGGAATTGTTTTTGATGGGCCAGAAGACATCCCTACTAAACTCATTCTCATTCATAACTGTAAAATCCATACTCAGTAAAGCATCACAATTCCCAGTTTTAACCTTTTTTATCATCATGCCTGAGTTGGAAATGCAAAAAGAATATCAGTTGGTTTCATCCAAGGTCTAGGAAAGCTTCATCTCTGCAATACGGTGCATTACATTTCACAGCCACGTACATTCACCATTTTCAAGCTCAAAGGTTAGCTACCTTCCCTAAGAACACCCGTATTCACTCAAATGCCATTACAATACACTCTGTGATGATAGTAAGGATACTACCTAGTATTTGGCACCAAATTTTATGGGGTATAGAAGACAAAATCTGAAGGAAAGATGGGTGGAAACAACAGCCAGTATTATCTACTTCTGCTGCAGAATTTTGCGTGCAAATTGTTTGCTCTGATTTTTAGGTTCTACATAACTGTTATGATAAAAAAATCATAAAATTCTCCTTAAAACCTGATGCAGTTTTCCAATTTGCTCTTGATATTGCTTCCATGTCTCCAGCCACTAAATCCATCCCTCATTCCTGTGATGTTTCTTCTGCTGGCTAGGACTATCCTAGAGAGTTATTTGGCTAGAAGAGAGCAACTGAACTTGAATGAGAGGTCAAAGGCTAACAGTAACTAACAAAAAATAAGCTTTCATTGCGTAGATAGAGCCACCTCATCCACCCCAGTCTACTTTGAAGCATGGCACACTATACTCTCACCACAATCAGGAAACCTCTTGTTCAGGTCCTACTTTTCTTTCTTTCCTCTTCTTGAAGTTCAAGCTTTGCCAAGATAAAACAAAGAAAACTGTGTTGAGTCAGCTATATACGGTAACAGGGGATCCTGCAGGTATGACCAACCACGAAAGAAATAAAACAGAAATTACAAGTCTGTGGATGATGCTGTGAGAAAGACAGAAATTTGGATTGAGCTACTCTTCCCTTGGTAGTTTGTTCCATCATCTTTCTGAAGCAGCCAGAAGCTAACACATACCATGCAAAAACTTCTGGTTGCAGTGGAACAAAAGCCTCCTTAGTCTGTTTGAAGTGGCTGAAGGAAAGCTGAAAGCCACCACACAGGGCAAGCAAGCCCCCGATTCTCTCAGCCTTTTAGACTCAAGGCCAAATTGCTGACTTCACAGGAACAGAACCAAAGATTTTGTTCACTCATGATTTTCTGCTGGACCCAACAGAAAAAGGTAAAGGAAAATAAAGTGTGAAAACCTTCTGGTGCATGTCTTTCAGAAAACATGTTTTCCAGTACCACAAAACTGACAGAAGAAATAATGGCATTTCTCCTAAAGATCTATTCTTTAACCACTTTGGCTGATACTTTCCATACACTCAGGAACAGTATTCCCACTCCTCACAAAGTGTGAGTGTGCTGTATTATTGTTTACTGTTCACTCTTGCTCAGTAAAGGAATGGGAAATCCGGAGATTTTAAAAGTCCATGCAGATAATTGCACATTATCTGTTTTCTGACTGATTGGCAAAAGGTTATCATGGATTGTAGCAATATAAAAGATGCAATCAAACAAATGAGGGTGAATTCTTGAATCTAACCCTGTCTGGCTTCCTCAGACATGAAAAAAGCTGAGATACTCAGTAAGTGCTTTGCCTCAGTCTTCACTGGTGGCCAGGCTTCCCATATCTGTCAGGATCCTGAACCTCTCGGTGAGGTTGAGAGGAGAGGATTCCCTCCGACTGTAACAATGGAACAAGTCCGAGACTGCCTTGTGACACTGAATGCTTACAAGTCTATGGGGCTAGGTGATATGCATCCCATGGTTCTGAGAGAGCTGGCTTATGTGGTTGCTGAGCCACTCTCCATCATATTTGAAAAATCATGGCTGTCAGGCCAAGTCCCTGGTGACGAAAAAGGGAAACATTACTCCCATTTTTAAGAAAGGGAGAAAAGAAAACCCAGGGAACTACAGGCCAGTGACCCTCACCTCTGTCTGTGCCTAGGAAGATCATGGAACAGATACTTCTGGAAGCCATGCAAAGCCACATGTGAGATGAGGAGGTGATCCGAGACAGCCAGCATGGCTTCACCAAGGGCAGGTCGTGCCTGACCAGTCTGGTGGCCTTCTATGATGGAGTGACAGCATCGATGGACCAAGGGAGGGCAACGGATGTCTTCTACCTGGACTTGTGCAAGGCCTTTGACACGGTCCCACACCATAGCCTTATCTCTAAACTGAAGAGAGATGTGGATTTGATGGATGGACTGTTCACTGGATAAAGAACTGGCTGGAGGGTCGCAGCCAAAGGGTTGTAGTCAATGGCTCTACGTCCAGGTGGAGGCCGGTCACAAGCAGTGTCCCCCAGGGGTCCGTCTTGGGACCTGTGCTCTTCAACATCTTTATCAATGACTTAGACTGTGGGATCGAGTGCACCCTCAGCAAGTTTGCTGATGACACCAAGCTGAGTGGTGCAGTTGATACCCCTG
>VXAV01004945.1:185375-197525 GCA_013399715.1 Alectura lathami | reverse complement strand
GCTCCAAGAGAGAAGAAAAACACACAAAAGGGGACTGTTTAACGCTGGGAAAACAACACGCTAAACACAAGTTAGTTCGCTTAGGCATCCCACAACAAGAGTTTAATGATAACAGGATTGAGTGGAGCTAGATACGGTAATGAGGCTTAAATTCTCAGCTACAGAGAGCTCTTCAAGGAAAGAATGCAGGGGGAGGACAGGAGGGTAAAGGAGACTGAACCCACGCGTCCGCATGCACTGACGGGTACAAGAGAGGGGCCCGTTTGTACACAAATAACCTCTCAGTTGTGGTCAAACTGTTTCTTTAGCTGTCCAAAATTGTGTATCATCTAGCACTAGTAAAAAGACTTCAGATAGCTACCTGTGAGGTACACCTCTTCCAAAAGAAAATAAAAAAGATGTATGTTAGGGGATAGTCTTCATAGGAGGTAGAAGTCATGAAAATACTTATTTCTGAATTAGTTCTGCCAAACTAATACCAATTCCACCGCATCCTTGTATAAAGGTCAAGAGGATAAACATATGGACATTACTTATGTTTACAGTTTAAAGTGAGATAGGAGGCAGAAAAGGGAGCAAAGTAAAAGGAAGCACAAACAAATGAAAAGGGAAGTAGCACTCTAAAAAACCAAGAAATACTCACACATAACTATACTATGATCAGAAAATTAAATCCTTAGAGAGCAAGCAATTCAGAAGAAACTTAAAACATTTAGAATTCACAAGGGCAATACACAATCATATTTTAGCTGATGAACACATCAGTAAAGTGCTTGGTGGCTGGAGAATCCTCGTTCTATTTCTGGCTCTTAGAAAGGGAAAATTACTTCATTTCCCTGTGCTACAACAGAAAAACGTGAAAAATGACTACAGAACCACATTAGGGAATTTTTGAGGTTTAGTTAATATTTAATGAAGGGCTTGAGATTCTTGTGTGAACAACATCACAATAGCAACTAGCATTATTAAAATTAATTACAGAACAATTTTATATAGCTGAACTATGAACATTGTGCAACTACAGTTACTATAATTCATTCCAAAGATATCTATTGCTAAGTTTATAAGTTACTCAACTGCACTCTTTTAAAATGTAAGGTTTTATTAAAAAGCACTAATTCAATTTGTCAGATTTTAGGCCATTATTACCAGTTATATACTGCTTCTAGAAATTCATTTTCTGGCAATGTTCCATGCTGCAGAAANCTGGATCAATGAACACTAGGTTCCTAAATGTGTTCTGCATTTCTGAAATCTCTGTGCCTTACCAGATCAGTTTTTCTGTCCATGTCCTGAATTCACATCCCACAATGCAGTCATAGCATTTAAACCTATGATTAGGAATAGCACTGTATTTGAGATGCAACATACATCATCATCAGTGGTCACACCGGTATACAGGGCCAAACCATTAGCTGATATTACACAAACTGTAAAACTTTTTCTGTGTAAATGGTTTACCTATAAAAATTAGTCTGTTGGTTGTTTTTTTTTTTTTCCCCCTTTCATATAAAAAAAGGCCTAAAATGGATGGCAGAAAGTCTCAATTAAGAAGCTCTAAATTTTTCTCTTCTATTCTGCTGTCCATCATTGGATGCCAGAAGAGGAAACACCAACATCCTCATCATAATGTCCCTCTCAGCCTCTTGTTTTTGCCAAAGACAGAGTCATCCCAATCGAAAGAGGCTTACAAAAGCTCCCATAGTGTTAAGGACAGTGTGGCTTAGACTTCAAGAGGCTGAGGGTGAAGGGCTGATAAACAATTTTCCATCTTCCACCCAAGGAAGACAGACATTTCCTTTTAACTCAGAGTAAAATGAGACCAAGACCCTTCCTTGCCCCAGTTGTGGTGTTCAGTAATGGTTCCACGTGACACTGCACATGGAAGCTAACCTTCACACAGCCTCCCTTGGCTTTCAAGCCACTCTTCCTGTTTACAGAGAGAGAAGGCAAGCACATATTAAAACCCTAGGTATAAATCTGTTTCTGGACTGGGATGTCAGAACTACATTCAAGATTTTGCATACCAACCTCAATTTGGCTCTTGTTTTCAGAGTTATTAGGACTTTCCCTTATGTGCTAGAGACCTTGATACTTGATATGGCCAAGTCTGCCATAAAGAGGAAATAAAAAAGCTGCACATTGTAGCCATTATAGATTCCTTGTTGGTGATAGAGGATTACCATGTCTTCCGATGTCGCTACAGATGCATGACAGTATCTTTCCATATCCTCTGCCCATCACATTAGAGCAACTGCAAGCGCTAGCTTCCCCTGATTCCCATCATTTAAAGAAATCAGAGAGCAGCCCAATGAACACCATTAAAAACAGGATTCACTGAGAGAGAGAGGAAAAATATAATTCATATCTAACCAGCTGACACTGTTCATCACAATAGTTCACCTGATACTTGAAAGCACAATTTTAAATGAAAAAAGTAATGCATGCAGGCAAATAGATACCAAGTCACATGAGGCAGGTCACTAACATAGAAGAGATTTCAGTGAACCAGGGAGACAAAGGAAAGACAGATTACAAAATATCAATAAAACTAAACATGATTGTCATTACTGATGGGATTAACTCTCTCATCCCAACAGCAGCAGAAAAAGGGGAAGCCGATATTCTGTTTACTGTCAACATCTCATCTGTACTTGTCACATGAAATTGTCATTTTGCCAATCTTTCTTTTTTTTTTTTTTTTTTTTTCCTGGGAAAAAACATTTTGCAGAAGTGAGAAACAATACCTCAAAAGGAAAAATCAGTTCTGATGGCGAAGAGGACAGGCTTTTGTCACAGGTTATAAGAAAAAGGACATTTTAAAAGTCTAGATATTTATACCATATGACACAAAAACAGTTTTATACAGACATCACCATTCTGAGTGACTTTATTGTACAGTTAAGGTGATGGCATATGTTACCATTTTTGCTGAAAAGCAGAAAAGATACTTACATTTAGGCATGTGAAATATGCTATCATCAAAGTTAGAAGGAAATAAATTCAATTTCTATGACTACATTTTCATGACTCTGCATCTCATGCCCTCTAAGCAAAGGGTGAGCACAATGCATTGGAGGGATTTCACTTTTCTGGTTACAGGCTTTTAGGTTCATGGAAAAAAAGCCCACAACACTGGTGACAACTTTTTGTCAAGGGGTTCATTCCATTTATTAATGGAATTAATGGAATAAAGTAAACAAGCATAAAACCTACCCTCGTGCTTATATCTAAAAATTCTGGAATTTGGAGAATTCATTCTGTAAATCTTTTTTCTAAATGCAGAGCATGCAGAAGTATCAGAAACCCCTTTAATTAGTTCTTACTCGCTTTTTGAGTAACACATATGCAGGGTTTTCAATTGTATTTTCTCTTATTGTTAGTACTGAACACTCGTGGTTCATTGACTGAGCCTCATTACCCCTGGAGATTGTTTGTTCATCTATTTGACAGAATTTAATTACTGGAGCACAACCACTGATATAGGAACATTCACACAAGAGCTTAATATTTTTCTCTTCTCCAACACCTACAGTAGTGGGTAGCTTTATTTCCTCTCTAGAAAATTGCTCTTAATCAGCTTGTCACTGTGTAGAAAAACACATTTCAATAAGCAAAGGAGGAAGCTTTTACAGACACAAGTACTGTACTGGAACCATACCTAAAAACCTACCCTCTGGATGAAGACCTAAGCAACTCATGACCTTCTTAATCAGAAGCAGAAAGCCAACGGCTTTCTGATCAGTGAGTTTTGCACTCACTGATCACAAAATCTGTTGACCAGCTGCATCACTAAAACAACAACAACAAAACAGAACCCTGTAAAATGGAAAGCAACACTAGAGGTGGCACAAAGGGATCACAAGCAGACTTGGAGGCAAAAGCAGTGTGCTAGAGTGCCCAACTGCTCTTCATCAGTAGTCTCTGCCAGTGTCCCCAAAGAAGAGTCTTTCAAAGTTCAGTTACAGGACATTTTCTGTGCAAATCTCTACAGCTGCAAAGATGCTCCTGACTGTACCTCTGAATGACACACCTGCATCTGTATATTCAAAGAACCATGAAAGTGAAGGCTTGCTGCTTTGCTTTTTTTATTTTTTTTAACCTGGGGAGAAAACCACAGGCACACATTTATCCAGTTGTCGCACAGCTTGAGTTGTTAAATATATATCACAAAAATGAGAACAAAATATGTAAGGACTTGCATAATGTGTTTCAACCAGAGGAATGTGTTTAAGACCCAAATTTCTAGCAATCAGACAAACTATAAATTTTTATCAAATACCTCAACAAACTATCTCCAAGTAAGCCTTCATTCATAAGCTCCCAATACAAAGTATCAGTCTTCACTTTCTTCTCCCAAACAGCCTCAACGAACAAACCCCACCAATCTTGAAATCAATCTCTGAAAATTAAAGACATTTCAGTAAAACAAAACCCTTCTTTAGCCAAAATACCAACTGCCTTCTAGGTAGGAAAATCCTTTTTTACCATTTGCTAACACCTATTCAAGCTTAACATCAGAAAGTGAGGTACAGTATTATCATACATCAACAGGCTGAAGTGAACCATGAGACACTTATACTTTATTATACACTCTATCTAACATTTGTTGTGGAAATATGTCTTGAACTGAATCGAAACCAATGTCTTGTCCCTCTTTTACAATCCCTATAAATGAGAATGGTCCCCTAGCATTGCTGTTTTAATGGCACTACTTAGCAGCATTCAAGGATGTAGAGTTGGACTCAGGAGGCAGAGAATCCTATCTGAACGCGTAATAAAGAAGCACCTGAAGTTTTACCAGGTTTATTAAATTGTTTATGGATATTTCAATAGTAGCTGTTAAATTACCCATCCTAAAAAAAGAGAGGAAAGAATGGGTAACATGGACTATTATTATACCTTTAATATGAGTCTAGTAACAAGCCTATGCTTTATTTTAAAAGCCCTGATTCTTGAAGTCACGTTTATATGGACATCTTTGGCCTTCATTTTCATACAAAATACCTGTTGAATAAAGCTTGGAGACATGAATCGTTAGGGTTCAGATATCAATAGGTAATTAAAAAGGATGCCAGCATTAAAAAAAGTTCTCAATTTCTAAACCTCTGAAAATCTTGCGAAGGCTCATTCATGAATTTCAGAGTGGCTACACTGACATCACCACTTCAAAGCTTTCCTTCTTGCCATAAATCCAGACTACAAAAATTAATTTCCTGAATCTTCTGAGTCATTTCATTTAACAACTTAGGAAGACAAACAACACAGACAGACCTTCCGCTGCCCGCTGCAGAGAGCAAAATTGTGCTGATAAACAAAACAATTATCAGGGCGTGCAGGAGGGATGGATTCAAAGAGCCGCCCTTACGAGGGTGTTAAAAACACAATCAAGCTAATGATGGAGCAGCTGTCTGCATTACCTGCTTTCAGTGGCCACAGGAGGAGACAAGGATTCAACACGATCCTCTGCCACCTGCCCGGCTGATCGATCCCTTTCATGAGGTGCAAAGGACACAGAGTGCACACCAGGCAAAGGAGGGAATGAGTGGGAAGGGGACATGTCGGAGTTTTCCCTGATTTATTTTCTGACACAGAGGCAATACAGCTACAGACTAGCAAAGGCTCCTTGCAACAGCACACACTCTGCCACCTGTAAGAGTTTTTCAGGGCTCATTTGTTTTCTTGATAATTCAACATGCATCGTTGTGTTTCTTCCCAAACAAACTGATCCAAACTGGAAACATTTTAAAAAAGCCTCATCCACAGCTAATTACTGATGCTGAAGATTAACATTCTGTAGCACTTCAGCTTTAGTTACTTTTCTTAATTAATGTCATATTTGCAAAGATCTATAAAAACACTGTTTAGGTAAATGATGTGTGTTCATTAACTATTTAAATCCTGTGACTTTTTTTTTTTTTTTAAATAAAGTATTTGGAATGCCTCTTGCAATTCCTGTGAAAAACTTTAAAGCTTCAAGGGATCTGTAGAAGCTTAACAAAAAGGCTAAAATTTCATTAATTATTAGGACAAAAGCTGCTGGTATCAGGCATGTTAACAGTCCTTAACATGCATATGTGCACGTATTTATAAATACTTATATGCATGCAAGGATCACATTTTTCTAAGAAAAAAATTACTCATGCACTACACAGTAACAGCCAAGCTGCACCGTGCAGTTAAGCTGTTATTATTAGGACTGTGTGGCAAAGAGTGGTTTCCTTGCTCTGGGTAGGCAGAGAAACCATTTCTGTTATTTCTTCCTGTACTGCTGAGCACAGTTTATAAACTGAAGACAGCTTTTCTGGGTAGGCTCTGAAACACAGAGCAATGTATATACCAGTGTAAGATTTTTTGATGTAAAGCTGAGGGATAAAGACACCACTGACATAAGTTGTACTTCTGATGTACCCATCTAACTGCAGTCCTAGGGTAGGCTTTGTCTGACACACTTTTAGCATGTCTCTAAGGCAGATAAATCAAGGGCAACCCTCAGTATTTCTCCTGGCCTGTACAACTTACAACTTTCTCCCATTTAACATTTCAAGTAGTATTTTGCTTGAGAGTGTTAATAACAGGTACTAGTATAGTCCCATCCAGAATAAGATGTCATTCACTTTTTACTTCCATTTTATATATATATATATATATATATAAATACATATATATATACACAGCAAAACAGTCCTTTCTTGGCCCCGTTTGATCTAACAACGCTGTTTTTACTACTGCCATAGCACACAGTGCTGCTTAAATAGTTGCAAAGGAAGAGGTGGTGCTGGGCACGAGGATGAAGCGACAAACCCCAGCTGGAAACATGCTGTCAAGCAGGCTGGTTTGGAAGGCTGTGGTTGTATTTCTTGTATTTGGGTCATGGAGCTGGAGAGTGACCCCAGGGCGGTGATGTGAACATGGGCATTGCACACCTGAGTGATGAGTTGCCTGGGGTGTACACCCAACAGTGTGCAATGTGCATGCCAAACTGTACAACAGGTTTCCTGTATTTCTCAGGAAATAGAGGAGAAGCTGCTGGGACAGAGGTAGGGACAGAGGAAAGAGGTCACACTAGACAGGTCCCTGAGTCTCCAGCAATCTGCTGTAATTTTTGCATCATTGCAACAGTGAATGAAAAGTTTCCTACTGGTTGGCAAATGCCAACTATTTTAAAGATAAAATTTTAGGACCAGATTCTCAGTCTAGATAGACTGGCTCCTAGATAAACCTACTTACCCCATTATACTTATACACCAAGAGAAAGAAACCACCATGAGATGAAATAATTTCATAATCCACCTTCTACAGATTAGAATATCTTTAATGACAGCTTGTAAAACAACCATGGGGCACCCTGGCAAGCTGTTGAGTGCTCCTGCTGTTTTTCCCTCCAACTCTCCACAACTTGCTTTGCTCCTCTGGGGCTACCTGGCCATGAGGTTGGCCATGAGGTTCCACCACGGAGCTCAGGAATTGCTGGCAGCACACTTGTAGTTCCTCCGAGCTCAGCAGCTGCTCACACACCAGCAGAGAAGCAACTCCTCAGCTTCCTGAGACAGCTTCACTATCTGTCCTGACCCTTGAGTCACAACGTACCTGTCTGTTCTTCCAAAACAGCCAGCTACAAACTAGTCAATGTAGGCAGACAGCATCTCATCCTTTAATGCTCTATCTTGACCACACATCAAGCCTCATTCCATAGTGTGCACTGCTGTATGTAGCATACGTTGCAAAGTGAGTCCTACAGAGTTTGCAAAAAGCAACAGCAAAAAAAATCAATTCTGATGAGCAAAATTAATTGTATGCTTATTTGTAGGACAGGGTCCATGCAATATAAGCTGTAGCTAAAAATGAAAGAAAATATGTGAAAATATGAATTAATATAAGCATGCATAATTAAGAACAAACAGGCTGTCATAATTTTCAGCCACTGGAATATGTGGAAAATGCTCTATGGAGAATGGGACAATTGAGCACATCATTTGCAATCTTAAATGCTTTCCTAAATAGAAGCAAAGATACAGAAATCACACTGAAATCTGTTTTAAAAGAAAGCAAAGCTTGTGCCTGACCCAAGAAAGCAGGCAGCCCCACATGTCCTGCTAATCAAAGAGAACCCAATGAGAGAAAGATAACTATAGGAATAAGAGAGAGATTCAATGAATAGCTTGAAACATCAAAAGTAGATCTAATTCAGTTATTACTTTTGCAGGAATATCAAAGCATAATTATGCTGTTTTCATATAATGTTATTTGACTCTCTAAGGAATTAAAATGAACATAATTAATAAATAAAAAGCATCTAGTTAGCACAGAAGCGTGGGTACCTTTCTACAATTGCAGTTAAATTGTTGCAGTGCTTTCTGCACCCTCATATACCATTTGTATCTTGAATATATTAACTTGGAGTCAGTCCCAAAGAATTGCATTATTACCCGTCACATTATAAAAGCAGACTTTGTACAAACATGTTGGATCACTCCGGCAGATACATACAAGATAGGCTGCAAAAATTCAAGTGTAAGATACAAAACAGTAGGAGCACTCTCCATAAAACATTCTTCCCTTGAACAACATTTAATTATAGTGTCTACTGGTTTTCCTTTTCAATATCCTTCCCTCTGCCACCTCTTGTAGCCAAGCCCTCGGTGTGACACAGGGACGCAGCGGTTTTAGTAGGATGTAACGGGCTCAGGCCCATTCCTAACCAAGTGCTCTGCCCTTCGAGGGACGGCCTCCTCACACTGGGGAGGGGATGGGCACCCAGGGAGATGGCTTCAACCAACTGCCAGCACCATCCCAGCCATGTAAATAACAAGCTGCACACAAACACTCGCTCTGATCTTCTGCTTGTACCCTCTCACTGCACTGGAAAAAGAAAACAATGCATCTGACCACAAAGCAGCACATTTGCAAATCAAAAACGGAAGCCTTTAAAAAAAAAAAATGAAAAACACTCACATTTCCTACAGTCATCTGACCCATGTACGGTCCAGATGCCTCTTTCACTATTGTAATTGCTGTTTTCTTGAAAATCATTGGGAGGCCAGTTTGACAACTGCAAATACACTCTTGTTTCTTAAAATGAATCATAGTGGGGGAGGGAAAAACGAAGAGGAAAGAAAAAAAGTTAAACCAACTGTCTAAACTCCTTGCAAATCTCTAAATACATTTTCTTCTGCTTATTGCTTCTACTTTCAAAAAAATCATTCTACTTTCTACGTTACAGTAATACTCTCTTCTTGCCATTAATATTGTGTTCAGTGAAATGCTAATATTTTTCAGCTCACTGTCAGAGAGAACTAAATCTACAGCAAGCTAATCTGCCATAAAGTCATGTTTTATACACATGACTACAAATTGAGTTTTACACTCCATGGAAAGCAATCTTCCATCTTTAAGGGTATCATGAGACACAGAATTAGATCTATTCTTCTGGCATTACTAAATCATAAGATGGAATATAATTTGACGTGCAAATGATATTGTAAACCCAAAGCAATGAAGCACTGAGAATGTTTTTAGTACTAAACTTACTTGTTTGCTTAGTGTTAAGAGTCTTTTGGAGAAAATTCGTCTCCATTTATAATGGAAACAGCATTACATAAACTTTTTTTTTTTTTTTTTCTCCATAACACAGGTCTTAGCCTAGAGATTGAGAGACTGGATACATTTATTTCTAAACTGGGCATCTAAGTTCAAACATGTGTTTCTCATCTCCTAAGCTCCGGAGATGTGAGCACTGGGAGTCTGTCACAACTACAAGTTCTATTTCAGATACTCAAAGTAACATTTTTGAATCTGGATGTCATTTAGGAGCTGCTTTCACTTGTCAAGTTTCCAAACAACTTAAAAATAAACCAGTCAATGTATTTTTCTGTTTACACTGGGAAAGGTTTTGGTCACTTGATCTTGCAGAAACAATCTTAGAAGTACAGGGTCAGTACCCATGGAGATATTTTCTCCGGTAATGGCAGTCTACCCCAGGAAGAGTTACATGTTGCCTGCTCACAGTACTAGATGTTATCCTGGAAGATGGAAATGATCCCTCCAGCAAGGCCCTGGCCACTTACCTGCCTGTATTTACAGTCTCATCTCAGCAATGCCTGGGGAGGGGGATCAGCTTCTCCTCGTCTTCTCCTTGTCAGCCTTGATGTGCTTCAACTCAAAATGCCTTAATACAAGTCTGTCCTCTCTCTTTCTGCTATCAGTTAAAATGTCCAAATATTCATATTCTGTCCTTGACTAGCTCTATTCTATTCTAAAGCTGAAGGGTTAATACCCCTTTTGTGCCACTATTTCAGCCCAACACCCTCAACACCCTCTCCCTTCCTGTTCCCCACCTCCCCCCCAAAAAAAAAAAAAAAAAAGTTAAAAATAAAAAAGCTTTCTAATGCCTTTCCAAGTATGTAAGATGCAAAAAACACAAGACCATCAGAGCCAAATGCGTTGCTGTTCAAAGCATCACAAATGTTGTCCCTCTGGGCTCATGCTGCCCAGGATTACTACAAACCCTCTTGGTGTTTCTGTTTACTCCTTTCCAACCCAGAGGTCCATGTTCCACCAGGGGCAAATTCTTCTCTACTGTATTGGTTTTCTTGCATATTGCCATCCATTCCACACTTCCAGGGGAAGCATCCAGACCTGAGTGTATACCAGGCAAGGGGCACAGTCCTCTCTACCTGCAGAACAGGCTCCTTGCCCCCACAGGAAGGGGAAAGACCATTGCCACTCTGCAGCTTATCAAACAGAAAAGACCCACAGAAGTAACCAAGTTCATGCGGCTCAGAGCTGAGATAAGCTAGAGACAAAAATGCAATAAAAAGGGAAAAAAAAAAATCAAAATGTCTGTTAAACCACTTAAGGATATATCATATTTTCCACCTGGTTAACTTCTTTTTGTTGGTGGCTGACTACAGCATCAATCATCATCTAGATAGGTGGCTTTTTGTATTAACTCCTGAAGAAGGGAGTTACTACAAGGGCATGTAGTGATAATGGTTTTAAACTAAAAGAGATTTAGGTTGGATGTTTGGAAGAAATTCTTTACAATGAGGGTGGTGAGGCACTGGAACAGGTTGCCCAGAGAAGCTGTGGGTGCCTCATCCCTGGAGGCGATCAAGGCCTCGTTGGATGGGGCTTTGAACAGCCTGATGTAATGAGGGATGTCCCCATCCATGGCAGGGGGGTTGGAACCAAATGATCTTTAAGGTCCCCTCCAGCCCAAACCATTCTATGATCCTATTCTATGACTCTATCCTAAGAAACATCCCTGCATTTTGATAATTTCCCCCAATCAAAGATCAGGATGCTCCCAGTTCTGGAGGTGATTCCAAGTCTAAATATGGGTCCAAGCACCAAAAACAGCCAGAAACCCTGCTGTTTACAATCTGAATTGTGAAACTCAAGCTGTTCTCCAGCACTGGCTCCTTGCTCCTTGGAGAAATCAGCCCACAAGCAAGGCAGGGCAGAAGAACAAGCACCAATGACCGTACATCACTTTGCACCCATCATCACGCTGACTTTCAGACAGAATAAAAAATTATGGCAGATGCCAATTGCTGTAGGTAGTTCAGTTGCACACATTGCCATTGATGGAATCGTATGGCACAGCACCCAAACCACCAAGCACGTTCTTTTACACAGAGAAGTAAAAGAGAAAATACTGCTAATTGAGACAGAGAAGCACCTTGTGGCAGGCTACCACTTGGTGCAAACAGCTCTTTGATGTTTATGTAAAGTATTTCTTCAAGAATAAGCAAGTTCATTCTTTCATTAAGAGAAACGCTTTGAACTTAAAATAATTCCTTTCATCAAAAGCCTGTGGAACATTTTACAAAGACGGTGAAGTATTAATAGTATAGTTTTATACAGGGAGAAACTGAGGCCAAGAGAGATTAAGGGAGTTACTTGAATTTCTGTCAGACAGCTAGGAATAGAGCTCAGTAATCCTCAGTTATTCCAAAACTGTGCTTGAAACTACCAGACTGTGCAGATATCAAAGAATATTTTCAAGCCAAAATGCACTGTTGTTTGATGCTTAGAGAGTTTCTTGCAGAGGTCTGATGACAAATGTGTCTAAATACAAATGCCAAACCTACAAGATCCCAAATCACAAATCAAACTTAAAAGATGTCGAACACTTTCAATTTTTTC
>VXAV01004945.1:148490-174707 GCA_013399715.1 Alectura lathami | reverse complement strand
TTATCCTGTAGGCTTCCCATCACAGGCGGCTTCCCAAAGAGTCACCCTCGGATGGATAAACTTTCAGAGATTTTGTTCAGTCTTAGGCCTGGAGTGTTTGTATATACAGTGACCAAAGCAAAAGACTGCTAGCCTACCATGCCAAGCAATCTCTGAAGCAATGGCAAAAGTACTTTATATAACTTAAATGTGCATCTCTTGTAGCAGACCACGCATACAGCATCTGTCCTGGGGCAAAGCGGAATAGGCCAAAAATGCTGGAGATGCTGGTCTCAGTTTTCAGTGCTATGTAAGGCATGGTTATCACGGTCTTCTCCCTCATCCCATCCTTTAAATACATACACTTCAATTTATTTAATGCTCTGAACTCTGCAGACACGGACTTTATTCATTTTGTCTATAGTGCCCAACACTATACCACCTCAGTCCCTTGTTGAAACCCCTTAGAGCCACCATAAAACAACGGCTTTAATCTGCCTTATCCAGTCCTTGTGAATGGAGCTTTAGAGGGTATTTTTTGCCAGCTCTACCAGCTAGATACTTCATAAAGTAAAACAGAATCTCTGCTTCCTTCAGGGCACCTGCTTTCAATTACAGGAAACATACGGCACCTTCAGATTTTCAGCTTTCAACATCTGTGCTTTGCAGGTACAATTTGTTGCATTCAAATTACCGCTAAACCTCCAGAATGGTGTCTGGCTTGCAGGGGCATGCTTGAGAAACACTAGAGATGGACAGAAAGTAATGGCATTCACAGTCACTCTCTAATGACGGATTAATGACTGTTCTGAGTAAAATCCTTTAAGCTCTTCAGCAACCCCAGCCCAGTCCTCTTGGAAGGTCCATTCCAGCCCAGCTCGGTTAGAAACATCACCCTTCCCGCGTAGCAGATGTACATACTGACACTCCTGTCCACTAAATACATCAGCTCACACCCTCTTGTGAAAAATATGCTATCACTAATTCCTTTCAAAAAAGAAAACTATCAGCCTATTATAACCAGTCAGTCACCGCCATGCTGGGATGAGCCAGTGACAGCTACAGGTTTGATTTCCTTTCCTGCTTTTGCAGCCTGTCAGGCTTAACACTCAAGTCTATATGGAGGGCTTTTCCTGTCCCACCCTTTCCAAATAGCACTGCTCCATACAAAACACACCAGGACATCTGAGCACCCCTCAACATTTTGGCAGGCTGGCACAGTGTCACACAACCTGGAATGGCCGTTCCCAGGCCCGCTGACGTCAGGAATCTCAGGTCAACCATTGCTTGTGATGCTCTGTAGCTTACATGCACACCGCTAGTCCCCTGGCTCCTTATTTCAGCTGTCACCATATACTAGCTGGTGTTTGCCAAATCACATAAACTAAAACGCAAACCAACAGACCCAAAGGTCTACTGACAAGATAGAGAGAGGTAAGAAGTACCAGAGTGAAAGATGCACGCTGCTGTTAAAGGGGAGAAAACCAAGGGAAAACATTTTCTAATTCTAGACCTGCAAGGACTGATATTTATGGATGGATGAAAGATCTGTGGCAGCACAGTTTTCATAGGAATACAGTCTAGAAGATATTCTCCAGTTAGATATCACCACAATCAAACCCAGTTTGGTTGATCAAACCAGTTTGCTCACTGGTGATGGCTACTGCGGTATTTAGGTTTTTATATTATTTAGGCTTGTATTCTTCTATTAAGTAATTATAACTAAATTGTATTATTTCCTATTTATTTACAAGGATCATCCTTCTGCTCAATATAAGGAAGTGGATTCAGCTCCAGTGGAATTTTACTGAATTGGCCTAGAGTCTCGGGAGGTCTGCTATGGAGGGCTGTGTGTGCGCTGAGTGCTTACCCCTCTCCTGGTCGCATGGCCCTAACACTTTATGGGAGAGCAGTTAGGAACATAGAAGAAATCAATTATTATGCTTGGAGAAATCACGTCTTAAAAGAGGAGCTTAGAGATTTTTTAGATTTAGAACAAACTTAGGAAAGGAAACTACGAATCAACTGATACTGCTTACCTAATGTAAGGAAAATCCCTCAAACATACCAACCTCCACGAGCATTACAGACCAATAGTCTTCTAGAGCACATCGTTTTGTGCAGGCTCACAATAATGAGCAGAACATTATCATTCCACCTTGTGGCTGGTTCACTCTGCTTTTTAAGCAGGATCTGGACTTCCATCTCCTACAGTTTTCCTTCAGGAGACTGAAGCAGTAGGATGGGACCCAGATTCATCTTTGCATTCTAAGCAGGTTATTCCTACGCTTGGTTCAGGACTTTTTCTAATTTAATTATGTTTGCACTTGGATGTAAGTTAAGTCACAGCTCAACCATTAACTGTTCTGCTACGGCATCCACCACCCTCTGTTTGACTTCACTAAATGCCAAATGTTGTGCAGTGTGTTTTTGATACGTGTGTGTTTGCAGATTTTCATGACAGACTAATAACACCAAAGGAGGCTCCAAGCATGTTTTCAGTAAATACTATGTGTATATTTTCTCAACAGTATCTGCCTACCAGTACCTTCAGAGCTGCATAATCTCACCTAGAATATGTTTGCATTCTGTTTGCACTAACCAAAGTAGTCCACACTACTAAGCAAACTGTTATTTGGTTAAAATACTATGCAGCACATAATTCCAAGACACAGTCATGCAACTCTGAAGAAGCAACAGTTTCTGTCTTGCAAAATTCTGCTTGCCATCACTAGATACTTCTCCATCAATCATAATGAAGACTGAGTAGATACAGACTGTTACCTGGGCCAGGAACTTTTTAGGGTATTTTAAGAAACTATTTGTTTTTCTGCCTCCGTCTTCTCCCTTTTCAATTGTTATTCCCTATTTTGGCCTAAAATTACATGAGGATGGATGCCTGGAATGCAGGTCCAGCTGCAAATGATGGAAATGTGCAAGAACTTCAGCGCAGGCATCTTCTCTGACTGTGTCATGAGATGACAGAACATCAATACAGGGAAGATGCTCGAGCTTGGTGGTGAGCAGATGTTAGGCATCTTAACTTTTTCTAGTAATTTATTATACTGTCATCTTTTCAACTGCCACTAGCAAGCAGATGGTTTAACAGTTTGGAGTGATAGCCAAATTGAAAAGAATTTAGTAGTGCCACTAACATCACGTTACATGGATGAGAATTGATTAGGGCATTATCTTCTCATCTGAAACATGAGAATTGAATTCCAGGCTCAGCCATAGACTTCTTGTGGACACATCTCATTTGGGGTATAATAACAGTATGATGTAAACTACGTTGGCTGCCTATACAGAACATACATGAACCTAATTTAAGCTAGGCTAGTTACCAGTAACAGCTGTAAAAGCACAGGCTCTGAAACTCATCTGCTGTAGACAAATCTCTCATCTCTTTGGCTCAGACTTATTAAATCTGTGTGTTCAGGATTTCCTGTTTAGTCTGTGAAGAGAAATAATCAATTTAGGTGGCAATTCAGACTTCAGGTGGACTAAAATGGAAGTAGCAATGTCTCAGCATTGACCATAGAGGCATCCTAGGGCAACTGTAGATAAATTCTATCTGTAAAGGAGGATAACAGCTTTTTCACAGCAATATCATGAAGACAAATGGAATACATATGGCTTAGAAGAATGGCAGCAATTATCTACCTCAGTGAGATCAACTTTCTTGTTTTCTGTTCAACCTGTCCACTACTGGTAAGGCAGTATACAACAGCTCTGTAAAGTGTTCCTTTTCTATTTCAGCACTTTAAGGTGTTGATAGGGTCCTAAGACCAGAAAGGACATCCTGTGTCACCAAGCTTGGCTCCTGGCCAAAATGGGTAAACCCAAATAATGATCTCATTCATCAAGCTCAAACCCTGCAGCCCAGTTAATACTACACAGCCACTGCTAGAAATAGCCCCAGGCTTTGTGCTGAGCCTGCACAGCCTCAGGACCAGACTTGCCTACACTTGTGCAGCCCAGCCTGGAGCTTTGCTTTAGCTGCATTAGCTGAAGCAGCAATTTTCCTAATGACCAGGTGGCTAGTGCCTAATTTATTTTACTTTTGCTTATCTTTGCATAATCATGTGGTTTCAGTGCAATTTTGATACAGACAGTAGTAACAAGTAGTTAGCCTGTGTAGGATGAAATGTTTACAGCACCGGCATAACGTCACGGTGCACAGGAGCACAGACGAGGTATAGCTGCCTCAGAAAGGTGACACATGATGCAGCATAGAGGAGTAGAGGCATGGGCTGCTATCACATGGGGCATAGAGTGACAGGGTAATAAATATTCACCCACAGCTAACTCAACAAATCCAAACTTGTGGTTTTAGGGATAAGAAAGAAAAAGCATATTAGGCATTACACACATACTGCATCCAGGAGTAATGCAGTGTTGCAATCCAAAGAAGAGAGTGCAACCTGTAAAAGCATGGTAGAAAATGCAAACAACCTGAAGCAGAGTCCATAGTGAGGAGAAGGAGAGCATCAGCTTCACGCTTTTTATAGTACAGAGGAAGAAGAAACCCTGACATCAACATTCCCCTCCCAGTGCAGGCCTTGGTACCTGACTGCTTGCTGTAACTGCTCCCCAGCCACTACCCATGCAGTACAGCTGAGCAAAACACCACAGAAAGGAATGGAAACTTGGAAATGTGCATATTTCATTCTCAAACCTATTATTACTGAAGCTTTATTACCTGTGTAACAGTGTTCTTTCTCTTAATAAGTACATCTGGACTGGCAATAATTCTTTGATTAAAATGTTAACATTTCAATTATGTTAACAATAAGCTTTTGCTTTTACAGACAGCACATTTCATCTGATCGGTAAGAAGTGCAACAAAGCTCAACATTAAAGCTAGCTGTGCTTCCTGCTTTCACTCCTCCCACATGACAGCCATTCGAAAAACTCACCTCCCTCCCTCCCCAGAGAGTTTCAGTATGAATATGGACAATTTATACCCATTACTGCCTTGTGCTCCTCTGCAGTGTTTCCACTTTCCTGTGCCCCTGCACAGTGGTCACACTCCTGCTGGGCATGGCAGAGTCCAATCAAGACTGGCCAAGACTCAGTCTCATCATCTGGGACAGTCACTGCCCCTCTCCTCTCCTCTCATTACAGAAACACAAATTATTCAAGAAGTTCACAGTTAACTTATCCCTTAGTTAAGATGAAGACTGCAGATATGACAATTTTATGCTAATTTCAATCATTTGGGTTTGCTAGAGTAGTTTTTGAGTAGTAACAAAGTGAGATGTAATAATCTAACAATCATGATAATATGTTAATAGTTTTAATTGAAGTAATTTCTGTAGACAATAGGAATTATACCCTAATGTGTTAATTAATCTGATTAGGAAATGTTGTGAAAATGAGTATGTAAAGTGATATCAGAGGACAGCAGGAAAGGCATGTTTTACAGAGAGAGTGTTCCTCAGGGTAAGATTTATAGGCGTTAGCTCACAAGGCTTCGGCAAGGTAAACAGCTGTTTTGGTTTTAGTTACAATGAACATTAACTCTACTTCCTCATTTCTGCTTAATTAAGCCTCTGACTTTGCAACCAATCAAGAGCAAGTAGCAAAGGTAATGGGCACTAATGGGGCCCTGAGCAATTTCAGCCTCATCTTGCCTAAACCACCAAAACTCCCTCAAAAATCAGAATTTATCTCCCACTTTCCTCTGCCAGCATACCCAAAGATTTCTTTACTAATCAAAGCCAAAACATGTGTATGCAGTATAAAAACCTGGATCGCACAAAAGCGCTGCAGGACAGACAAAGCGAAAATTTAAATCAAGTGCCTTTTTACTCTTGTAGAGGCAGCCACTTCCTTATTTTCTGTTACACAGTTTAAAGCAAAAAGCATCCAAAACAAACAAAAACTTTCAAAAGACTATTGCAAACTTTCCTGAAAGACAGACTGACAGTAGGTTCCTGTGCTTTTTGATTAATTTTAACTTTTGCAAAAGGAGTTCAGAACGGTATCAGCATGAAGTTAAAAACCAAACAAGAAAGGAAGGAAAGAAAATGGCACGCAATGTGCACGTTTTTTAAATGTACTCGTAAAAAACGCTGGAGATAACAGAAAAACTTTAAAAACTGCTCAAAGTAAGAGCACACGGTCTCCCTGCACAAAATGTCCCCTCTTCCTCCTTGCGACATGCGCCTGTCAGCTCCGAAAGTGGCTTCATCTGAGAGGAACTGGGGACTTGGTGTGACAGAGCGCAGGCTTCTCCTAGCACACTTAGAGAGCAAAAAAAAAGAAAAAAAGAGGAACTTATGCCCTAGAAGATAAAAGATAACTTCACATTATTCTGTTAATGAATCTTTAAGACAATACCATGGATAGGATAAGAAAATTATTGAAATACCTCGCAGTCCCTTAGATCTGGAGGAGACAGTTGCATCCGCTCTTGAACCGTCTTACTTTTTGAGCATGCTCGTGAGAGTTTCTGTCGGATCTACAACCTTTATCTGAGCTTCCTTTGTGGCTTAGTCATACCAAAAGCGTCGCTTCATCGTTATGCTTAAACCATTCGCTTGTTGGTCAACTTTCTTCTGCAGCGAGCTCACCCTTTTGTAAAACTAATAGGCAAAAACTGGATAAAATATCCTGTAGTTCACTACAGACACACAGTAACCCTTAATACAAACACACACATTAACTTGTGGTGCAGCCAGTCAGGATTTACACACACAAGGAGGTTCAGGTACAAAGCACCATTTTGTGGCTCTCCAAAGGAAGTGGTAAATGCTGTGCTTGATCTCCCCTCTTCATGGGAGGCTGCCTACCTAAGCCCTGAACTGAGAGAAGACCTTAAATATAAATCACCTAATTGCTCATTTTATTTGATACCTAAGTACTTCATGCTAATAAAGTTAAGCATTAAAGGATTACAATGTGACAAATTATACACCCATCTCATAAAAGAAATATTACTGGAACAGAGTCAGATCTGAAAGGCCCTCGATAATGTACAGTGCAAGTCTAATTTTAGATGATTCCTCAATCACTGGAGAGCTTGCAGTGTACACAGCCAGCCCAGCTCAATCAACTGACTTTTATCTCTATGACTGCAGGTCACATTATCTCATGAATGAACTGTTATGTAGGTCAGTCAAGAGTCATCTTCTAACAGAATGCATGTTTCAGCCTTGGCATTTATGCTCTAGATATAAAGACTGTAGACAACTGGCGAAGTCAGAAGAAAACACTGAAGAAGAAGGTGTAATAATTAGCCTTTGTTTCAGACAACAAGCATGCAAACAGATGTTAGCAGAAGCCTGTAGCCAGTTGTTTGCTTTTTAACTGGATTAAATACAGGTGGAATGTATGGGAGCAACAGCTCGACAGAGACTGGCTTTTCGGATCGCAGATCAGATTTTAGCCACAAATCAAGCTCTGTCCTGCTAACGAACTTCAGCGTGGCCAGGAGGTATATTGGGCCCTGCTGAGATGTGCCAAATATGCATCTGCTTACTTGCAGTAACTGATACACCAGCTCCTTTCACTCCTTCCCCCTGAATAGCCATCAGGAAGGAATAGTTTTGGTTGCTCTCAGATCAGGATGGATTTGAGACAACAGAAGTGAAAGTTCCCATTCTTCAGTGTCAGCCTCCTGCATAATACTTGTACTTACACATTTTAAAGAGAGAAGTCTTCAGGGAGACTTCCCTATATGGTTAATGAACTGTTTATTTAACTTTGCAATCAGGGGACTGATGTAAAATACATTTCAGTTATAGCTCCAGTAACGTTTGGGTAAAATGAGTGTGTCAGACTGGAGATGCTCCATGAAACTAAAGCAAGAGATTTACTGCTTTATAGAAACACTTCTGAGCAGACATTTCGTTTCATTTCCTGCTCAATCCAAGTTATTCTAATTTAGATGTAAAGGCAAAATTGCAACTGATTAAAATTGGGTCGGCGGCAGTTCCCTATGAGGAATCGCAAGGCTCACAATCAGATAAAAGCCAAGCTGTCTCAATGCAGAACTGCTTGTACTTCACAACCATGAGCCATACAGCTATTTACTAGTTGCTTTTCTATTTCCAGAATCTATTAATTAAGGATTTTCTCCTGCTTTATGCTCTCTCAACTTTAAAAATCATTTGCAGTATGCAAAGGGTTACAGCTAGTGAAATGAAAGCAAAACGCCCAAGGCCAAGTTTTCCTGTAGCCTGCATGTGTGGTTGCATTTTCAGCTCCTGTGTCCTGACAGCTGCTGTCTTCAAGTGTGCTGCGACATGCCTATTGCTGTTCCAGCAGTCTTTTTGTTCAACTCCGAGCTTGCTTTTTAAGGCTTTAAAACCTTGGTGCATGAGAGGTGGAGAAGGGGAGGTGGGAAGTAGCAGCTATTATATGGGAGATTTTTTTTTTTTTTGCCATCTTATGCCCCACCCACTTCCAAACAAAGAGTTTTTAAAAAATACCAAAGCAGCTAAAAAAAGAACACACAGAAAAAAAGCACCAAAAAACCCTGTTTAAGCCTCTCCCCATCTCCAACGAAGCCTTTGCTCCATTGTTGTTCTCATCTCCCAGCAACAACTGCCTTGCACTCGCATAGTGTGGTTCTTAGGAGGATGTGAAAGCAGTTACAAACATCTGTTAATTAAGTCTGCATTTGCATGTGAGATGGGTAATATACTAATTTTACAAATGGGTATGTTGAACCACACAATGTTGGATAAAGCTGGCCAACACGAGCATTTCAATACAAGCTAGAATAAGGGAGACTCCGTTTCCTTATTCTTGCTGCTGCTCTTCTAAATAAAATTAAGGCCATGTA
Organism: Alectura lathami; assembly: GCA_013399715.1. Taxonomy (NCBI): domain Eukaryota; kingdom Metazoa; phylum Chordata; class Aves; order Galliformes; family Megapodiidae; genus Alectura; species Alectura lathami. The sequence goes on along the minus strand of VXAV01004945.1, from coordinate 165,934 downwards.
AGTATGTCTGAGATGTTGAAGGCTTTTATTCTGCAAAAGAGAAAGAATAATTTTCCAGAAAATAAACAAATATTCATTAAAAAAAAAACCACAAAACAGTTATGAATAAATTGCATCAGGTCCAACTTGCAAGAAAGCCTATTAATGTATTTTTAATGGCTGAACTAAGGGAAGGTCATTATACTGTGTTTTAATTCTAGTACATTAGTGTTGCATTTATACATTAGTAGTTAATGTGATAATGTCAAACTCACCACTAGTTGTGACATCATAAAAATAAAGGCTGTTTTAGCATTCTTTTATTTTAAAAAAATAATAATCAGAAATATTATTAAGCTCCCCTACTCCAGCCATTTGGAGAATGTCTTGCTTTATCAATTTTGCATGCAAGATCAAAACTACAATGGCACATCAACAGATGTAAAATACAACTCTTTGGTAAAGTGCACAATCAACAAAGGCAGGAAGGTACTTGCTGTTATTGTTCTGTAGTGGATTTGGTGATCTTTTTGTTTGTTTTCCAAATGGAAGCTTTTTAAAGCTCCCTAACCTGTCAATGCCAGTTTCAATGTAATGCAGGAAGTAAATTAACAGCAGAAGTAAAAATAAAAAATAAATCTGAAAGTAAGCTTGAGGGAACATCCTCTTCAGCAGAGATGTTATTTTTTGATTCTTCAAAAGACAGAAGCAATGGTCTGGCAACCAGCACTGTTACAGCAAGCCAATGCCGTTCAAAGCTAGTTTTGGGTAGTGCAGGAAAAGAATTCAGTGTGTTGGGTCTTGTTTGTGGATGCTGTGTGTATCCTCCAAAGGAAAAGTATCCTCCTAGGATCAGCACTTACAGAAATAGAATATTTCCCTGAAGATCACACCTAGAGTTTCCTTCATAAGGCTTCTAAAGAGAGATTGCTGTTTATCATGCTACTAAATTTTTTTTTCCTTCTCTCCCTCACTCTCTATGGATTAACATTTAGCAAAATGAAAACTTCCTGAAGGTAATTACCTGGCTGCAATTCAAGGCATTCATAAAACTCACAGCTCCCTTTGGCAAAAAAGGAACCACTATCCCAGGACAGCGCCTTCAAGATGCCCAGCACCCCAAGGACGTAGCCCTGGCGGGGCCCTGCTGCAGCCCTCGCTCGGGTTTCCACTCACTCCCGTTTCAGCGCTCACCTCTTGTTTCTCATGAATTTGCATTTGACCCATTTTGTCTGCCCTCACAGGGCTGCCAGGGTCTGGCGTAGGTCCTGTGTTTCTCAGTAGCTACATGCTGCCTCTTGGATTGATTTTTTTTCGCCCCCCAGAGCTACTGCATATCATCCGCTGTGCAGATGACACCATGCTCGGTGCAGCCTGGCTGTCTGCAGGCACTGCGGTGCGCTGGGGCTCATCACCTCTGCGGGCACGCAGTGGCAGAGGTTGAGCAATTTTGCAAAGAGGGGAAACGAAGCTGGAGGCTCTGCTTCCATTAGGAAGCAGTGAAGTTTTTTGTTCCACCCCTGATATTTTGTCTTCTCTGCAACTCTTTCATCTCGTCTCAGGAATGGATGTGAATCACCATTGCATCCATTAGGCTGAGCTTTGCTGTATTTTGACTAAGCCATTTAGAGCATTTTTAGCACTGTGCTCAGGGCAGTACGGAGCTGATCCGAGCCAAGATTCTCAAACGTTCCTATAGCACAGCCAGTGACAAAGGTTTTGCTGAAAATTGGGAAATGGTGGATCAGACCTTATTTTCCTCATCTTCAGATGGCTGCATCTGTGGACTTCCCTGCCAGTATATGGCTTTTCCACTAATCCTTTTTTGTAACTCTTAAAGCTGTTCAAGAAAAACACACCAGTTTTTATTAAAGTTTACATTAGCTTTGGTATGATATGCCTGCCCCATTTCCTTTTTTCATACCATTATGAAATGCCTTACCTTCAGTAAGGTAACTAACCATCCAGCTTACTGACTCTAACTGCTTAGAGCTGTTTCATCTTTTCAAATACCTCCAAAATCTCCTGTAAAACTTACTAACTTTCTCTTTTCTGCTACGTTTGTTTTGAAGGCAGGTGCTCACAGATTTACAGGTGATAAAGTTGTACCTGTGTCTGGATGATTGTTTGAGTCTCTGGTTAGTACATCTGCATAGGCTGATGGATTTCATGAATTTCTTCCTTTCCAACCAATACATAATAATATTATGCCAATACTCTTGTCTGGAAAAAAAAAAAAAAAAAAACAAAAAAAAAAACAGAGTCACTGTGCCCACTAAACTATCAACTAAGCATGGAAATGGATAATGTATAATAGGAGACCTTCTTTTGGGAAAATTTATGCAATTATGAATATGTAAGCTATGTTCTCATATTCTGGACTGACCTCTACTTAATGAAGTGTTGACAAGGACACTCACAGTCTAACTGCAAGATATCCTTCTGATGCATCCATAGAAATCAGTACAAATCAAAATCAAACCTAAAGAACAAACAGTTTGATGACTAGGAATCCTCAGCTTTTACTTAAGCAGAAAAATAGAAGAAAAGCTGTGAAGTTTTCAGTCTATGTGGCAACAAAAGAATTTAAAATATGAAACAAGTATTCTAAAGTTTATGAATCTCAAGACAAAGAAATATGCGAATTTTTAGGGGTTTAGGTTCTGTTATTTCACAGAAATCTTAGGTTTTTCCAATCAATTTAAAGTCTTTTACAGGCACAATATCACTTTTATTGACCTGACAAGCACCTTCCAATGTTGCGACTTACTGTACTCCATAAGGCCTTTGAATGTTTCTCTTTGCTGGGAAACGTGAACATTTTCTTTGCCTAACTCACTGTAAGCTCGATCCAACACAAAGATTAGTGATAAGAGCTGTTTTATGCCAGAGTTTATGAAGAGGAAAGTGTGAGTTAAAAATTGTTCATATTTTTGCCTAGCTTTTCAATAATCAGCTTCAAGGAAGTGTAGAATCGTCCCCTGAAATTCTCCCAAAAGAAAGCCTGAGCTGCTGCAGGCTGTGTCCCAGAGTACTCACATGCCCATGAAGAAGTGTGTAGGCAAGATACGCTACACACAGCCCTGACTGTCACTGTTGGCTTTCTCCAGTATTCAGGTAACCAAGGTAGCTAATATTACATGAAGGAAAACAAAACAAGAGTCTGAAGGATAGGAGGATCAAAAAGTCTACTTTCACCCCATCCATATCCAGACTGCCCACATTCAGTCCTGGCTCCGCTTACTTAGAAAATTTTGTGTTTGTGTTATTTGTTGAACTGGGGAAAAGGCAGCTAGAAAAGAAAGCTCTAACAAACTAGTTTGGCTTTGTATGAGGATCACGTTACATTGAATAAATCGAGTGTAATGGCATGCGATAGGGGCAGGTAAAGACAGGAGCAGTGTGGAGTACAGCTGTGGTTTAATGCTTTCCTCTGGCAGCAGGGTTTTATCAGCCTCGATTTGCTGCCAATCAGAAAATGAAGCCAAACAACAAAAATTTTCATCAAAGAATAGTTATAGGGCAAAAGGTTAACTAATCTGGAAAAATGGGACTGAACTCACTGCAGAACACAACTAGGAAAGAATCTGGAGAGGCTGAGAAGGTTGAACTTTGATGCAGACATTTCTGGAAACAAGCAAAACAAATAAGAAAAAAAAAAGAAAAAAGGGCCTGCAATCTTACAGTGAAATGATTAAGTGGAAACACATCCTCACATTTATAAAACGAAAAGTTTTAAATGATGAGACATAGACCGGAATATTCATACTGTACACTGAATGTAATGGCTCAAAAACAAGAAAGCAACTGAAAATTTAATTTGATTCTATTTTTAAAATACCACATTGCTAAGTCTGATAGCTTTTCCTTGCCTAGCCATTCCTGGTGTACAATGAGTTGACACTTGACTGGTGTACAGTGCTCGACTTCCATGCTGTCATGGGGTTTCCTTTGCCACAAGGTCACAGCATGCAGCAGCACGAGACTCTCATGACTCATCACCACAACAGCACTCTCCTTTTTGCTCCTGATACTGTAGGTTTATGGGAAAGAGAATTTCCCAACGTACAGTTCCCAAAGAGTCTTTCCTTACAAAACTAAACCAACATGCACACCCTCAAACGGATACAACCTCCTGACACAACTTAAACGCTGCTACAGGAAGTTTGGCTGCCTCCACCAAGCACCTAATGCACTCGTGGTGGTTGATAAATAACAAAGTGCACCTTGTCCAACAGCACAGCCAGGGATGCTAGGCAGGAGACACAGCATGAAAAGCAGCAAACTTGAAAACCAGAAATAAATTTAGAAAGTAGCAAGCTTTATATCAGGGATGAAACTTAGAATGCCTGTTTCAGGGAAGCTACATCAGGTTTATGCATTAGGTTTAACACACGATGTCAGGAAAGGTGTATTCCAAGAAATGTATGTGAAAATAAATGATGTGATTTAATTTAATTGAAAAAAAGGCACACAGAGGCAAAGGAACACAACTGACAAGCAAATCAAGCATTGTGGTAACAAAGAATATAAAACAAAACCACCACCCTAAACTGACCCGCTGAGTGCTTATCTCAGACTGGGACAACATCTGCCCCTACCAGCAGCTCCAGGCCACCCAGCTCACCCCATCCCTACCTGCAGGCAGTGGAGCAGGCACCCACAAGGCACGGGACCCCTCTGCTCAGCTGGGCTCCATACCACTCGCTTTCAGCCTTCCCAAACTTTCCACCTTTTCACCATAGGAAAACAGAAGTATGACACTCACTACCTGTATTTTTTTCCCTCCAATAAAAAAGTCCAGCACTTCTGAGAAACAGCTAGAATAATGTTGTTTCAGAAAGTGCAAGTAAGTAACAAGCTAGTATCTTCCAGCCAGCCTGGTAATAAGTTACACCCAGAATCCTATTTAGCAGTTTACATAATTCACAGTTTCTCTGGTTACATACTTTGTAAAATATGACATCCAGCTGCGAAAGTTGGTCCACTTTATTGTCACATGCTTGCTTTATATCATCCAAATATCAATTAAAAAACAGAAACAAAACTAAGGCAGATATTTCCACATTTTCACTTGCAGACATGCACAAAAAATACTTGCAGTCATCCAAACAGGAAAAACAACCTTGCCTGAAATGTAAACTGACTATGCAGTGTAAGGCATTAAGCATAATTTAAAAATAAATAAATAAATAACTTGAAAAAGAACAATGAACAGACATGCTTAAATTCTACATTAGCTATTTTAATGGTGTAGTTTTTACAGATAAGTGAAATTTAATCAGAATATGTTCTCAAATAACAGATCTAAACCCCACAAAGTCAACACGATGGCATTTAAAAAATACATCAAACGGATCTAGAGCCTTTGCTGGAATATACGCACTTAGCAAATATTAGAAAAATCAATCAGAATCAAAATGCAAACTCCCTGCAATGACTGGATGCCCTGTGTTATTTATTTCTAATCCTAATTTTTTTATTTCATTCATCAGGATTTATATATGCACCAGTACACCACTGAGGCAGCTAAAATTAAACACATCCCATTTTTCCCCAGAAAAGTAATGGACTTTAACAGTCATTTCATTGCAATGAGAGATATTAACAAACAATTCTGCTCCTAACTTCAGGTCATAACGTAAGTGGATCAATTGATCACTTGCAAAGGCAACAAACTTTTGCTTGAGCTGAGGGCAACCCACATCTATAAAATCCTGACCAGACTGTTCATTATTTTCAGTAGAAATCCATTCACTGTCTAAATACCACCCAAACATTGTGCCAACTATTAGCTCAGATTTGTGGTCCATGAAAAGTAAAAAATGTAGCGTTTGACCAAGTGCTAGGAAAGGCCACGTAATGAACCTGCATCTGTGCTGCACCAAAACCATGCTGCTCTGTAGGAACATACCAAATCTGCCACAAAAGATTTTACCACCCACATAATAAGACATGTACAGAGAAAGAAAACAGAAGAAAAATATATGTATCACAAGAGTTATCTGGTTGGAATGTACTGTTTTTCACGCCTAGCTCTCACAGCTGGTAAGCAGATGTGTAAGGTGTAAGCAGAATGATCTCTAACCAGAATAAGGTTAACTAGGGCTACACAGAAAGTCAGCAGCCTATTCCACTGGAAGAAACAGCCTCTAACATGCAGTGCATTAACAAACAGTAGTATTGCCTTAGGAAAAAGTAAATTTGATATCCAAGGGGAGAAAAAAGGTTTAATTAATTAGTGGAGTCTACCACCATTCATTTAATGTATGCAAAACCCTAAGGTTTGTATTTAAAGTTACATACATGTGTCGTATACAAACAGAAGGCAGCAGGTTAGAGGGTAAAAATCGAAATCAGATTGGGGAAAAAAGTGTGCTTTACAACACAGGCACTCAAATCACTACAAAAGAGTAACAGCTATGAAATGTTTATGAGTCAACATTAATATCATTACACTTCAAAGGGTATCACCTTCTCAGCACCAGCTTCTCACACCAATCATCTGCAGAATGAGCACTCACACCAGGTTGTTTTCAGAAGCTTCTTCCCAACCACATCAGCTCAAAGTGAAACACCTGAATTCTCTAAAAGCCATCAAATGCCCTTGCAGAGATCTGCTCTGCACCATCTCGAGTCCACTCCTGGATTTCTCAGGAACTTGGTAAATAATTCAATATTTCTATGGGGAAAATAAAAAAGCTCTTAAGAACAAGAAGGTATTAAACACTAACAAGGAGATAAGAGGCTTTAGAACATGGAAGTTACATTATTTGCAAAGCCGCCTTTCAGTTTTCACACACTCTGTTCACCGTATGTGACCACACATGGTAGAAATGCAGTAAACATTTTAACTGCGTTGCATTATTGTGTATAATAAGAGCTTGACATTTTCATTTTCTCCAAGGAGAAACACTGCCTATATGCTCTCTAGTGGATGAACAGGGTTTTTACAAGGTCCCTCATTCTTTCTCCTTTAAATGTGATCAAATATGAATTGAAAAGCTTTTATTCTGCCAGAATTCCAGTCCAAGGTTTTGTTTCTCTAGCAACAATGACACACTCAAAACTGAAGCAGGGCAGAAAGCAGCTTCTCCTCAATCTCTCTACTGCCTCAGGTACTATCTGTGCCAGGGATGCAGGAACAATGCAGAACTCCTGACCTGGACCTCTGCAAGGACTAAGGGTAAATGGAATAGTATGAAATTCTTTTCATCCCCATTTTGAAGCATATGTTCCTGTCATTGCTATCCATACATGAAGCCTTTCCGAGTTAATTCCAAAATTTCAGAAGAAACTGTACCCTTTGGGAAACCAGCATCCTGTCCCCCCATTTCAGAATACCAAGCTCCTGCATTACGAATGCACCCAGCAGAATCCCATCCCCAGCTCCCTGCCTTGCACTACACTCCTTCTTCCTGCTGCCCAGAAGTCCCAGATGGAACGAAAGAGGCTATTTGCAGATTGTTTCCTAGAAAGGCTTTGATTTTCCAGACTGAAAGGATGTTGGGAAGGGATGCAAGGATAGGGTGACTCACAAGCTTGACATAACTAAAAGCCACTGTGATTTCAGAACAAACTGCACTCCTGTGCAGACAGTTTTACTCTTTCACAGAAGGAAAGGTTTTTACTGTTTCACAGTGCTTGGGATGCTCAGATTTACAGGTCAACGCTAAGCACTGCTGCAAAATCCTCATCTTTGCCTTCATCATTTTTGCATAAATCAAGAACTATAGGCTATTATTGAGGTGATGACCTACATCAGCACTAACTTAGAATGAGCTGCGCTAGAAGATTGACAGATCTTTCCCAGTTTTAACAGGAGAATCATGAGCAAGCAGTGATGCAGCACTGTCCCCTCCCAGACAGCAGGTGCACAGGCTGAAAGAGCCCATTTTCCTTCAGATTAGGTATGTGCACCACTTCTTAAAAATTTATAAATCACTTAGCTTTCCAAGAGCCAAATTCCCAGTAGAGAAGCAGGAATTACAGCTATGCTAACCATAAAGGAGAAAAGAGTTTGTTAGGGTTGGCAAAATACAGGGAAGCATATTATAAATTACTCTGAGAAAAGGCTGCTAATGCCCCTTCTGTGCAGGCTTGGTAGATACTGCTCTCCCCATAGTCTACTTTTGGGGAAATTAAAGAAATCTACTCATTTGTACAGAGGATATAGGCCTCTGTTCATCAGAAAGCATTTTTTCCCACCTACAGGGCATAATCACCAATTACATCCAGATACTATAAATTTAATTATTTTTATTGGCTAATATGGTCTCTATAAGCATGGAAAGAAAATGTGCTTTCAGAACTATTATCAGAAATGTACATGTTCACAACAAACAGCTCATCCCTGTGACATAAACCACTGTATGGGACGATATCTTAGAGGCAGTTGATGGACGGCTCTTGCACAAGGCTTTGACCATCAGTATGAAAACAAAACTGAAACACAAAGAAAATCCTGAAGTCCCTTTGTTCTTTCTCAGCTCACCTTCTCTTTTCTTCTTTTTCCTTCTTGACTCTGATTTCTGAATTTCTAAAAGTCTTTCAAAAATATCTACTTTCATACATTGCCCATTTTGTATGCAGAAAACCACGCATCTCCTTTAGAGCCTTTGAAATCCAGCATCTTCATGGATTGGCTTATGTGGGAACTTCAATTTTAGTTTGCTTTGAAACCTTTCATTAAAACAGCACATTTTAAAACTGCCTGTCTTTTCTGAATTCTACTCCTAGCATTAGAAATCTCCACACATTACCCTGTCCCATCTCAGATGTCTGAAGTCTCAATGGCCCAGACTGTGTAGGTCTCATTTTATCCCTTTATAATCAATGTGCAGAACCAGGCACCTCAGGGCCATTTGTTCAGTCTCACACCTGCATCTCAAAGAGCTGGACAGCCATTGTGGGTGCTGCCTTTGTGTTTGGGAAAACTTCTGTACCCAAGGGTGCAACCTCAGATTTCTGAAGGTGCTTGTGTCAAGGCACACAATTTCTGTTTTAACCCCCTCTCAAGAAAACTGAGACATAGGGATCAGGGCAGGTTGTGCCTGACCAGTCTGGTGGCCTTCTATGATGGAGTGACAGCATCAGTGGACCAAGGGAGGGCAACGGATGTCTTCTACCTGGACTTGTGCAAGGCCTTTGACATGGTCCCACACCATAGCCTTATCTCTAAACTGGAGAGAGATGGATTTGATGGGTGGACTGTTTGTTGGATAAAGAACTGGCTGGAGGGTCGCAGCCAAAGGGTTGTAGTCAATGGCTCTACGTCCAGGTGGAGGCCGGTCACGAGCGGTGTCCCCCAGGGGTCCGTCTTGGGACCTGTGCTCTTCAACATCTTTATCAACGACTTAGACTGTGGGATCGAGTGCACCCTCAGCAAGTTTGCTGATGACACCAAGCTGAGTGGTGCAGTTGATACCCCTGAATTAACAGATGCCATCCAGAGGGACCTGGACAGGCTGGAAAAGTGGGCCCACGAGAACCTGATTGAGGTTCAACAAGGCCAAGTGCAAGGTGTTGCACTTGAGTCAGGGCAATCCCAGGTGTGTGTACAGACTGGGAGAAGAACTCCTTGAGAGCAGCCCTGCGGAGAAGGACTTGGGCGTTGTGATCGACGAAAAGCTGGCCATGAGCCGGCAGTGCGCTCTTGCAGCCAGGAAGGCCAATGGCATCCTGGGCTGCATCAAGAGAGGGGTGGCCAGCAGGGAGAGGGAGGTGATCGTCCCCCTCTACTCTGCCCTTGTAAGGCCTCACCTGGAGTGCTGTGTCCAGGCCTGGGGCCCCCAGTACAGAGGGGATGTGGAGCTGTTGGAGCGGGTCCAGAGGAGGGCCACCAAAATGATCAGAGGGCTGGAGCACCTCTCCTGTGAGGAAAGGTTGAGGGAGTTGGGATTGTTTAGCTTGGAGAAGAGAAGGCTCCGGGGAGACCTCATTGCGGCCTTCCAATACTTGAAAGGAGCTTACAAGCGGGAGTGAGACCAACTTTTTATGCAGGTAGATAATGGTAGGACGAGGGGGAATGGACTAAAACTGAAAGAGAGGAGGTTTAGGTTGGACATCAGGAAGGAATCCTTCCCTGAGAGAGTGGTGAGGCACTGGAACAGGCTGCCCAGAGAAGCTGTGGATGCCCCATCCCTGGCTGTGTTCAAGGCCAGGCTGGATGGGTTCCTGGGCAGTTTGATCTGGTGAGCTAGTGGCTGGCAGCCCTGTCCACAGCAGGGGGGTTGGAACTAGATGATCTGTGAGGTCCCTTCCAACCCAAGCCATTCTATGATTCTATGAAACCCAGTGCTGTTGCACAACTGGACACAACACGGGGTGAATGCCGATCTCACTGTAGTGAGCTGGCATTTTGGCTAGGAAATGTGCTTAACTCTGCACTGCATTATCAATTTCAATAGCACAGAGGGGACAATACTGGCATTCAGCATCATGCATGCACTGCTGGCACCTTGCACATGGGCAGCTTACCTGCAGTCACTGCCACCCTGCCTGCTTTGTTAGCACGACCTGTGGCAGTCAGGAATAAAGTCTGCATGTACATCCATGCTGAAGCCCTACCTTCAAAACTAGTTTCTATGAAGTTTCAGTACCACCTGCTTCATATTCCATCTTCTTGCAAATACAACCATCCATCAAGCTTGTCTTTTCCCTGCAAGCATCTCCAAGGGAGGTAGAAACACAGATGCTGCAGAGTGACTTTCCTCGAGCTCCAGCTTTTCCCCCTCTAACTTTCCCAGCTCTGCTCAGAAGAGGAGCTCAGTGCTGCCTGACCCAAGAGGTGCAACAACAGCAGAGCTGCAGCACCTGTGTGCAGGGTCAATCAACAGCTTTCCCCATCAAAAAAGTCTGCTGGGATAGCTGGGGAAGTTACATAAGGTTGCAGCAGCCCAAGCAAGTTAGCATCAAACCAAAACAAGATGAGCGCAGCACTAGGAAAGCTCATCATAGGCATGCATGCCTCTTGCAGAGCTCCTGCTCCATAACCCTGTGCAGGGAAATGTCCAGCTGGTGCTGAAGGGTTACTCGTATTTCTATTTTCTCTACAGTGAAGGCCAAATGGTCGCTGGCCCTACGCAAGGCAACAGAGCTCCATTTCTATGCCCAGGAGCAGCTGCTAATCGTGTATCAGCTCTGAGAAGTTCAGGGGAGAATGGGTGCTGGGGAGGCTGACAGTCCCTCTGAGGCATGTCCTCAGCTCCTCAGCACACTGGCAAAACAGAGGAGATGAAGGGATGCAGGCTGCACCTTGCTATAGGAACCATGTTACTCCTTAAGCATCCCTGAAGGCATCATTATATCCACTGTCACTAGGGCTCTCCCTGCTCTATAGGTAGGGAAAAGGTGGCTAATGACTACCATAGGAGGACATCCAAATAAATGCTGCAGCTCACCACTGCACTCCAAGCTATAGCTCGATCATTTGAAAACATGCAGACTGTCAGTCCCCTATCACTTATCATTTTAATTGACTGCCATTTCACAAACCTCTTCCAACCTGGGAGTTTGCATCCTGCTTCCACTCTGCAAACCCATCACAAATCCTCTTGGGCATCCTCCGTTTTTCATATTCCTTTTTTTTTTTTTTCTTTGAATTTTGCATTTATTTTTCCCCAGACATCTCCGATGATCAGCTGGAATTTGCTAGTCAGAAGCATGGCATGCATATTGGTGTAGAACTGACCACTTTCACAAGGGTCTGCTTGTGAACAGCAGTACAAAAGAATAGCCAAGAGGATTTTCCATTTGACATTCTTTTTGTCTTGGGTTTGGGAGCTCTTCTTTTTTAATCACGACATAGCAACTGCAAATCCTGACAGGAGATTTATTTCCTTGTCTGCATTCGTCTCCTACACCATGCTTTTTTGCGCCCTCAAACACATTCAGAACACCCATTCTTTCCTCCCTGCCACAATCTTTGCGCTTAATCACTTCCAAAATGTTCCTTCTCCTATCACTCCCTCCCTTTCCAGTCATTTGTTTCAGCATTTCTTTCCCAGGACTCTGCAATTTTTCAAACTGTTCCTTTTGGAGGGCAGCACCTCCTTGACTATGCTAAAGTCCCTCCTGAAAACACACCTGCTGAATGGCTCACAAGAAATTAGTCCCACAAATTATGCCTCTCATATGTGTCTGCGTGTCTGTTCTCAAAGCCCAGATTCACCTACCCGGGAGCACAGACTTCAGCTGGGAACAATGCAGAGAGAGGGAGGAACACCTCCAGAGGATCATTCTGAGCACCTAAGATTTAATGTAATAGAACTATTAATAATACATAAGAAAAGAATTATCCAGAGCTTTTTAGTCAGAAAAATCTACAGCCCAAGTCCCATCTGAATTGAAGAGAGATTTTTTTTTCCCTCTTCGCTGGGACATGAATTAGTACCAAGTACATAACCTACATTTCCAGTTGAACGTGCAGCGTTGCATACAGCCCTTGCTTGATGTTTTAGTTCCCTATTCCAAGTATAATCACCTTAAGCTTGCACTGAAATGCACTCGTCATTTACTGCCCATCGCATCAACTGTCAACACTTTTTTAGAATCCTGATCCATTGTTCCCAGTCATTAACTCTGTCTCCAGTTTTAGTATTTATAGCCCTGAGTTAGATGGATGGCTTGTTTGCAGCACAGGCACCCAAACTGCAGCTGCTCGTGTCTCTCCCTCTCCTCTTTTTTAGCACTAAATGCACAGGGCTGAATTCTTCAAGTAATGAGAGACAAAGTATGTAACGTACAAACTGGACCATGTCCTTAGCTGTGGAGGCTGCACTTGCATCATTAAATCGAGCATACAGTTAAATGCTTTGTTGAATCAATGCCTACACGCCCAGAGCCTTAAAGCCCTGAGCTCTGTCTTTAAAAACTGATCTGAGACCCACTCTCATTCACTTCAGTGCAACCTGAAAGTTTCCAGTGAGCACCAACTTATCTTTGCTCTCTCAAATGGTGTCTAATTCAAGCTTCTAATCTGTGGCTTTTTATCTTATTCATTGCTCCCTGAATGTGGAATTCACTATCTATTTTCAAAAGGGAAGTAAGTACTACCACTGTTTCCTAGACAACAGGAGAGCAAAATTAACTCTTCCCCCACCCCTCCCAAAAGAGGCGGTGATATTGAATTTTGCTAACAGAAACATATTAATGAACAGCTACAGTTAAAAATAAATAAAATTATAAAGCAATGCGTGGCAAAATGCACATTGTGCTACTACATCATGAAAATATACCTTGCCTTTCACTCCATGTCCTTTCCAAAATGAAATAGTTTATTTCAGCTACAGAATCTACAAACTCATCTTTACTTATGATAATTAGAACAGAGAAAAGAAATCTGAAAAATTTCACTCATTTAGCGTGGGTAAAAAATCCCTGCTTTTTCAGCAGGACACACAAACAGAATTTCACAGTGTATCAGCTTTGCACGGCATTTCAGTAGGAACTGAGATGACATTACAAATAAGAGAGTTTGCAGAAAAACAAAGTGCAAATTGATCTGAATCTACCACACTGTTTTCTGGCATGCTACAGTACACTTGGTATATTTACAATACACTGGGGGGTATTCATCCAGTGGGATTATTGGACTGCCTGAACCTTTTCACCTTTTTCACCTAATCTGGAATCCACGGATGCCTCATGCTGGGAAACCAGTACCTGCTTTTATGTTGTTTCATTGTAAAACTGCCGGACCACTCAATTCTGAGGTGACACAAAAGGGTAGAGAGCATTCTTAGACACCAATAAAACAAAACTATTTCAACTCGTTTTATATTCCAGTTCTTTACGATTAGCTTTATGGAGCCCTGAGGAGCCTGGGCTCTTTATGTAGTTGTGTTTAGTAACCTTTCGCCTAGGTCGTGCCCATGCTATTTGAGTGCAGTCTTACAGCCCAGAACCACAGTAATTCAAGAGACAACACACAATAGAAATAGATGTGACATGGGGACATTGCGTCCAGTTCTGGGGCCCCCAACACAGGAAGGACATCAAGCTATTGGAGGAGCCCCAGAGGAGGGCCACGAAGATGATCACAGGGCTGGAGCACCTCCCCTGTGAAGGCAGGCTGAGAGAGCTGGGGCTGTTCAGCCTGGAGAAGAGAGGGCTCCGGGGGGACCTGACAGCGGCCTTCCAGTACCTGAAGGGGGCCTGCAGGAGAGCTGGGGAGGGACTCTTTAGAAGGGCATGTAGCAACAGGACAAGGGGTAATGGCCACAAACTTGAAGAGGGGAGATTTATGCTGTTCTGTGAGGGTGGTGAGACACTGGAACAGGTTGCCCAGAGAGGCTGCGGATGTCCCCTCCCTGGGGGTGTTCAAGGCCAGGCTGGATGGGGCTCTGGGCAACCTGGTCTAGTGGGAGGTGTCCCTGCCCATGGCAGGGGAATTGGAACTAGATGACCTTTAAGGTCCCTTCCAACCCGAACCATTCTATGATTCTATGATTACATCATATACATTTATAAGAGACGTGAAGAAGAGATTTGTTTTCTGTGATGGGCAGAACTCCAACACATCATGCTAGTCCTCTGCAGATGCGTATCATGGAACAGCACAGTCTGCAAGCCTGCTACAGGATCACAGCATGGTTTTTATAGCTTCTGTAAGTTTTTTTTTAATTAAAACGTCTATAGGATAACAACATAGAGCATCTTGCAAAGTGGCTGGAACCACTAACATGAGAACACTCTGAATAGTCACCAAGTTCCCTAGCATACAATTATAGACTACGAGAGGTATCTCCTCTCTTTCCCAGGGGCTGATATCACATCCTGTCCAGTATGAAGAAGAGAGATGACAAATATCTTCCTTCAGTACAGAGATGTATCTGTTTTTTTTTTTTTTGCTCCCTTCCCCCTCTGCCAGTGTATGCTGCAGCAATCCATCGTGCCTCGAAGCCTTTTTCCCTTCACCAAAAATGTCCTTGCTTATGTTGAGTTGCATTGGCAAAGGAGAAACAAACAAAGAAAAAAAACAACCATACAATGTAAAGGCAGGGAGAAACAGAGTTCTTGATAGTTTACAGCTCGCCCAGTTCTAAATAAATGTTTGGGCACAGCACAGCCACTCACACTAAACTGTAATACGCTGCTTGTACCTAGGTACTCACACTTGTCTGCTTTCCAGGCCACACAGCTCTCCAAGCTGCCCTGAATTTCAGAGACATCCAGGGAGAACTGCAGATAAGAATTTTAGACTTAAGAGTACAAGTCACAAAATGCATTATTTGGCTGTCAAACCAGGACTTGCTAAATTAATGAAGCATTTTAATTCCCAGATCAACAGAAGCAAAGTTAATTTTGTGAAAGTGTGCTAGATTCCAAACCTATTACTATTAAGACTAACTTAAACCTCATCTACATTCTTCAGGGAACAGGAGGGGAGAATAAACAGAGGTGAAATTAAGCACAAATGTGAAGTGGTACTTTTTCTTGACTGCAGTAATTTTGATGAAAGAAACTTAGAGGCGTGTTAGTACTAATTCCTAATAGACTGGTCGATTTTCCAGCAGCTTACCAGATGCCATTTTCTTTATGCACTTTTTTTTTCCTTCTGCCCTTCAACAACCAGCAAATACATTTGTTTTTGTAGGGGTTAAGTCTATATTTCCCAAAAGATTATTTGCATTGTAGGGGCTGTTTAGAACTTTCATGGATCAGGGTCTCCAGAATTAGGTTTTGTACAAACACAGTACAAGGAAATGGTCTTTTCTCTAAAGATCTTGCACAGTCTATGGACTAAAATAAGTCTTAGATGAGAAGCAAATTTATTCAGTAATAGAAGTTCAGGACAGAGACAAGCTCTTGACTGTAAGCAGTTGGTCTACAGACCATCTTTTGTAGCTATGTTTGTGCACTGCAACGCAGCCTTTGAACTGTATAGCATGCTAATAAACAGTAAGGCAACTACTAATCACCACAGAAGCGCAAAACTGGATCTACATCCTGTCTTTAAGGGAGGAGCATTTACTTAAAGTTAGCAAAGATAGGCACAGATCAGTTGGATGTCCTGAGACAGTCAATATTGTGGGGTGGGGGCGGATGGGAACAACATTGGATGAGGCTTTGTTGTGGTTTAACCCAGGTAGCAGCCATGCACTGCACAGCCTACTGCACAGCTTACTCCCCCCCAACTCCCAGTGGAATGGGAGAGAGAACCAGTAGAAAAAGTAGAACTCAGGTTGAGGTAAAAACTATGACAGAAAATGAAGAGAGAAATAACAGTAATGATAACTATATATATATATATATGTATATTTACAAAACAAATAATGCACAATGTAATTGCTCACCACCCACCAATCGATGCCCAGTCAAGGCCTGAGCAGCGGCTGCCCCCTGGCCAACTCCCCACAGTTTTGCAGGTTCTTGTCACATGATGTCATATGGGATGGAATATCCCTCTGACCAGTTTGGGTCAGGTGTCCTGGTTCTGTCCCCTCCCAGCAACTTGTGTCCCCTCGCCCCCCCCCTCTCTGGCAGGACAGAACCAGAACCTGAAGAACTGAAGCTCCCTTGGCTCTGTGCAGCACTGCTCAGTAACAACATCAGTGTGTTATCAACATTGTTTCTCTCTCAAAGCCAAAACACAGCATCATACCAGACACTGTGAAGAAAATCAGCTCTGTCCCAGCTAAAACGAGGACAGATTTACACACAGATAACAATTACTGTGAGCTCTAAAGGCCAGGAAACGTAATTTGAAGGATCAGATCTACTGTGCTCTGTCCTTATGAGTCTTGAGTTCAG
Source organism: Alectura lathami (assembly GCA_013399715.1). Lineage (NCBI taxonomy): Eukaryota > Metazoa > Chordata > Aves > Galliformes > Megapodiidae > Alectura > Alectura lathami. The sequence continues at coordinate 149,200 of VXAV01004945.1, read as the reverse complement.
TGGCTTCAAAAGGAGAGATGGAAGGGCCTTATGTTTCATTGCTGAAATTCACCAAACAAGTTGGCAGGTGGGGAACTCTGCTGATATAAAGGCACCAGGGCTCACTCAAATCAGGTCAGCGTAGCCAGCAGCCCACTTGGTAGCTTGCTATTGGTCTCCATTTTACCTACTTCCACTGCTGAGCAAAGGCCTGTTCCTGACAGAAAGCTGGCATCCTTCTGTTCAACCAACTGAACTAACACAGACTTGACATTTTGCAAAGAGAAGGATTTTCACTGGAAGTTTCCCAAACCATACAAAGCTAAATCTCTATCCTCACTTTCAGCTTTTGATGAAGAGCATCTGAGACAGGCTTACGTTTGGGATGCCTCTGTTGCTGTCTCTGAGCCTATTGCTTTCAGTTGGCCGGCTTGGATGGAGTTGCTAAAAACAACTCTAGGGCTCAGCCTAGACAAATGGGTCATATGGGACTAGCCAATTAACAAAGCATTCTTCACCCAGCTTGACTCAAATCAAGACGGATGATGTAAAGACAAACCTGATGGACAAATCTGGTCTTATTTTTGTATAATGGAAGTCCCACCTGGACCTTCAAAGGGAAAGGTTTAGTCCCGAGTAAATAAACACTTGACAAGATCAAGATTAAGCAGCCCCACTTGGGATTTTAGAATTTGATTCAAGAATTCAGTTCAAGGAGAGAAAAAAAAAAA
>VXAV01004945.1:99821-126152 GCA_013399715.1 Alectura lathami | reverse complement strand
TCGCGGTGAGGGAGGGCCAGGCCGGGGCCGTGGGGCGCAGCCTCGGCGGCGCCGAGGAGCCGGGCAAAGTTTGAGGAGGGCGGCGGCTGGGAGCGGGGCGGGAGCCCCGCCGGTGCCTCAGCGAAGTGCCCCTTCCCCAGGCTGACCGGCCGCTGTCGTGAGCGGAAAGGTCATGCCAAGCCTTGCCCTGGCAGAGCTGGAGCTGGCACTGAGGGAAGCCCTCTTCCTAAATCCCTAAAAATCCCCGTCCTGTTGGTTTGTAATTCCCCCTTGCCACAGGGGGCAGGTTGCGGGGACGTTTGGGGGTAGGAAGGCGCAGCCACCACACCAGGCTGAGGGCATGGGGAACATGTAAGCACGCTCTGTCCATCCAAATCCTCAAGTTCAGACCTCAGCACCTCACAGGCACTCGGACTGATGGCACTGGTTCGTGAAACGGTGCCGTGACAATATCCCTGCCTGATCAAAAAGTGGGATTTAAATAGGTATTAACGGCAAACCCTCACATCTGTAACCTGCCAAAAGCCTGTTCCCAACCATGCTGCGCTTGGGGTTGTCCGCAGTGAAGGCACAGAAGTGACACCAAGACATACACAAAATTCCACACATACAAACAGCTGAAGCAGCCCCCCCACGCTTCCGCCCCCTGAAAATCTGTATAATTTTTTCTCTGCATCTCCAAAACCTCCCTGCTTCAATACAAAGCAGCTCCAGGCAAAAAAAAAAAAAAAATTAACATATTTGCGAAGATTACTGGATGATCTGAGCAGTCTAGACAGACAAAATGTTTATCTGCATTGTATTTCCTTCTCCTTCTGAGTCTCCCTACACATTTCATAATTCCATTTGTTCCAGATAACAGTCAAAAAAAGCAACAAACACTGATTAAACACTACTACATTTAAACTTTTCAAACAGTATTTCAAAATAAAATTAAGGTGATCGATGCATAAATATGCTATAAATCACACCAAGTTTTAGTTAAATTTTGACCAACATTGATTTGATAATAAAAATACAGACTAGGCGAGTTTTCAGAGTCCAGTTTATTCCTCTCTTCAAGGTACTTTTCCATTTTAAACAGTTAAAAGGAAGAAAAACCCCTCAGGCTGCTAAAATTTTTGCCTACTTTGCAAGTCTAAAGAAAGAAAAGGTTTGCCTGGCCCTCAGCGTAATCCCTGTAGGACAGCTGCAGTCCTGCACAGATATCTATAGTGTTATTAATCTGCTCTGTTCTATACGTTCGCATAATGTCCTCAGCACTGTGGCACCTAAACATCTCTGCAGAAAAGCACAAAGTAAAGCCATGGCTCCCCTTTACTGAACTGATCGCAGTTTTTCTCCGCCAGCCATCCGCCAAGGCCTATAGAAAGGATAAAAAAAAGCGGAAAGTGGAAATAAAAGGAGAAACCAGCACAGCTTTCTCCAGCTGGATGCAGCCACCTGGTTTTTGATCTGAGGCCTCCATGGTGGTTAATCCAGCCCAGAGCAGAGTTGGATTAACTTTCAATTTCAAAATCTTGCCACTGCAGAAGGGGCAGGTTTTAGCTGGGAAGAAATGCAGGCAGCTCAGTGAGGATGAAGATATTCTTGCAAGAACTCTCCACCCTCACATCACCCCGCGTGGCTGCATTCGTACCTTTTCACCATCACTTCATTGCTGTGTGCTAAATCTGAGGGACTTCACTCTCAACAGCCACTTTTAAGGACCACACTCCCACTGCTGCTGACTGAAAAGTAAATTCGTGCTTTGCATAGGATGGAAAGGATGGGGCGGGGGGAGTATCACAATTTTGCTAAAATTCTGAATGTGAGATAGAGTGAGATCTTTATAAATCTGCCCCATTTCACAAGGTGTAAATGCTTAAAAATGCTTCATTAAAACGTATGTTCTTTTGAAATATTTATTTTCCTTTTAATTACATGTGAATTAGCTGGAAGAAGCTGTAGGGAAGCCCTCTTACTGACTTAAGCCTTCTCAGCAGTTTGTTAAATTCTAGCCTCAAATCCCTTGAGGGAATAGTGGATTCAAAGCAGCTTTTAATCATACTATAAGGAGGGTGAAGTAGTATGTAAGTAGGTCATAGAGAAAGCATTACAAGTGCATAGGTTATTGCTTTATTTAACAACTACAGCGTAACACACTTTTCAAAGCACATTTGCTTTTGCCATTTAAAAGTTAGAGGCAGGGACAGGGTCAAATGCAAGAAGAAACCCAGCCTATGAAAGATACCGAGATAGGACTCAAGGAAAGCTTATAGGGAGAAACTGCATTCAAATAATATGCTTCTCAAACATAAATTATGTAGTGCCTGTGTATGAATTAACTCTTGAGCACAGAGTGTAAGTGGTAAAAAGCAAAAAAAAAATCTGCACATCTTGCACACTGTTACAGACTTGGCTCTGTTATTTGTAGTGGTAATGCCCGTTTCCTGACCAGCACAAGTGCACAAAATAGCAACTTTTATTAAAAATGAAGGAACACCGCTGAGTTAAAAAATGAAAGCTTTGGTCTGTTACTACAGTACAGAGGGAAGTGGGGAGGGGGAATCGCAAATGAAGGTACATTAATTTTCACAGCATAAATCAGACAACAGAGGTAAACAGGAGCTTAGAGGATCTGCATTATTGCTGTGCTACCACTGTCCACCGATATTAAACATTTTCAGCTGTTGGAGCATATGACAGTTTTGAGGAAGGAATCTGGAATTTGGAATCAGCAGTTTTGGGGGTTTAATCCTATTCCAGGTACAAGTGCTGCCTCCTCCCCAGCCTCCCCTCATTTCAGAGGCCCAGACCCCACTTGACCTATGGCTGCACTTCCAGCATCTAGCAAGGCAGATTTAAAGTATTTCCACCTTCCATTTGCAGATTAGTCACCATTCAAGTGACTTTGCAAACCCAGAACATTAGATGCAATTCTCCAAACAACTCAACTTCTGAAAACGAACACATCTTCAGAGCAAAAAGAAACCCACGCTATAAAGGTAGGGCTGGAGAAAGACAAAGGCTGTGTCAGATCACTCCGAAGCCTGTGAGCTCACTCTGACATCACTGCTACTGTCCTCATCCAGCGAGTGACAAAGCAGGCATCCCTCCCCTTCCAGGTACCACAGCCAATTCCAGCATAGTGCTCACCTCTCTGCATCCTGCTCCTCACCTGCTCCTTAACTGCCATTCTTTTAATCGAGGTGCCCCCCATATTGCACTAAGGAAATGCTACCGTTGGAATCACTTCAAGGGAAAGTTTCCGAACGACTTCACTCTCCACCAAGCCTGCAAGGCAGCATGAAGAGAGTTCAAATCCTCTGCTTTATTCCCCCCTAAGCCAATGAACATGCTCTGGATTCAGCTTATCTCTGGCATCAAAGCAAGTTTCTAGCAGAGGAGGCAGAATCAGAGCTCAGCAGCGGTGCTGTAAATTTGGAGCAGGCTCAAATGACTCCGGTGGAATCACTCAGGATCTTGCACTAATGCGAGGGGAAAAAGAAATCTGGTCCAGATAGCACTAGTGAATGCAAATGAGGTGTTCGCTATCTTTCACAAAAAATAACCTCCCGGGCAAACCATGAGCTGGAAAGGAGTAGCATGGCTAACAGCAGAAAATAGAGCATCTTGTTTTGTGTGGTGGGACGTGAGCCTACCTGCCTGTCAGTGAGCCAGGAAGCCTATGGGCTTAACTTCTGGAGGTTCAAGAAAGAGGGGAAAAAAAAAAGAAAACAAAAGCTCATGAGCACAAGTTGCTCAAAGCATCTGTGCAGAACTGCACAATGGTGTGAAAGCAGTAAGCAGATAAAGCAAAAAGCAGTAAAATTATTTGAGTGGCCAAAGTAATGGACCCAATTTTGCACCATTTTACCGTCTGCAAGGATTTTGATTGTTTGTAACAAATCCATCTTTGCCAGTTAGGTCTGACATTGGAATAAAGTTTTGCGTTATGAATTCTTAACCCTTCAGTAAGGAATTTTTATTTGCCTTATGTTCTGTCCTCAAACTAAACAAAACAGCTTTCCCTTCTTCATGTTTTGGGAAACAAAACAGTCTACGCATAACTGAAAGCCTTTTAAAAGGAAATTAAATTATTGATTAGAGAGGAACAATGAATTTTAAGCACTGAAATCTTAGTTGCTTGCGAGGTTCCTCCCCAGCTCTATGGCCTATTGAAGCTAATCAGTAATTTTCAGAAATAAATGCCATTTAAAATTAGCCCTGTAATAAGGTACCTCAAATTAAGCATTTCTAGAGCTTTCACTTGAAGCACACTGGTATTATGTAAACTTGGTTGCTATAGTAAAACTTCCCACTCACTTCTTTTTTTTTTTTTTTTTTCTATTTTATACCACTGAAGAGGTGATTTCATCACACGCTGGATATGAGGCCTTTGTTCCATTTTGCAGGTAATAATTCAGTCTTTCCTGAAACAATTAGGCAAGATTTTGTGGCACAAGGCAGACACAAGGCTTTTACAAACGTCTGGTGGAACACACGACTTTGCTAACACTATGCTTGTATTTGGGATGGTCACTCATGAGCAACAGGGTAAAATCCTGCCTAGCGCTGGTGCTGAGCAGCAGAGATGCCAGCAGCAGCTGGCTGGTCCCATTTGCTCTAGTTGGGTGCTCTGGGGCAGTCAGCACAGAAATATTTGCAGGACCCAGCCTCACTGTCCTGTTATTTATTTACAGCCCTATTGAAGAGCAGCACTATCGATCTGTAGGTGTTGCCTTTGTGTAGCACCTTGTGCATAGATAGGTACACAGGACCGAGGCTTTTTTCAGCCCAGTCCTCTCGCGGCTTGACAACAGGCATTGACTTTTTTTCCTTTTTTTTTATTTTTTCTTTTATATTTTATGAACTAGCTTATCTTCTCACTCGCTGATTCCAGCACCAACCACAACCCAGCCAGTAAACAAAAAAGCGTTCTGCATGCTCTGGGCAAATCTAATTTCCTTCTAGACTACAGGGACAATATAGCCATAAAACCCACCTTTCCAGACAACCCTGGAAGAGCAACCTATGGTGAAGGCTTGGTTGGACTTGTCTATTCTAGTATCTTCATGTGAAGAAGTACAAACTTGTGTGACAGGATGGGAGTGATCACACATGTGGTGCTTGCATGTGTGGAGTTCCATCCTTACAACCAATGCAGGGATAAAAGCCCACTATAACCAAAAATCTCTTACCCTGGTCCAAACCCACTGCAACAACTAGCAGGAGATGTTAAAAACATCCTTATTCTATCATCACTTTGAGATTCCTCAAGGTTTTTGCCCAGCTTGGAGGCTGGTTTTTGTGGGAGAGGCAGTATCAGGGAAGCAGGAGAAATGAGTTCGGTACAGCGAAATGCTAGATCAGGAGGCAGTGCTGGGGGCAACATCTCCCAAAGTGATCAGCAAAGGCAGGTGTTAAATTATGACCTGGCACCAGCAAGCCAAGAGGATGGATAAGGGACATAGAAAGAAACAGGAAGGCAAAAGTACACTTATTTTAAAAAAGAATAAAAATAGTTATAATAAAAAAACAGTTGGAAACAAATTTGAGGGGTTTATTACAGGATCTAAATTAACCTACTGTCATGCACTTTTGAGTAACTCCAGGTTCTTTATAACATTAACCTCCATCTTCCTTCCCATTCACTGCTGCCATGTGTTTTTCCTTCCTTTTCCCTGCCAACAATTGGCCCTCACCTTACACTCAATTTGCAACATCTTTAAGGTCTTTTTCCATTTGTTCCTGAAGTGCGGAGCATACATCTTGGTCTTCAGAAATAACAAACAATCACCCTGATAATATGTAAAGTAACTAGCTTTGTTTGACATCATTATTTCCCTGCAGACAGAATCCATTAAATCTCAGACATGAAGGAAAGAAAGAAAAGGCTCCTACAGCAACTGTAAGGCATTCAGACATGCAGAAAACTGCACTGNCTGTGCCTGTGTTTTTTTTTCATTTTTTTTTTTTTTTCCCTCTAAATGTACACTGTGAGAATTGCCACTTAGGTCAGATCAAAAGCTCCACCTAGTCCATGCCCCTGTCTCTGATAATGACTTGTAATGGATGCAAAGAGAAAGAGAATGAGTAGGGCAAGTGTACTGTCATCCTTTCCATTTTCCAGCAACCAGTGGCTCGGGGATGTTTTGAAGTCAAGGACTGAATCCAAACCAAGATGTTTAACAGGTTCAAAATCACTTTTTTCCCTGACTTCTTTCTCCAAAAGGAACATTTATAAAGTCAAATGTTTATTACTCCCAGAGCTGCCTGTTAAATAGGATGTTATTAACAATTTCAGAGATTTCAGGCTCAGTACAAGTAGGAACATTGGCTTCCCGTTCTGAAGCAAGACGTTAAAACCGGCTCAGTCTTTAACATTAAATGTTTCACTTCAGCACTGTCACAATAATTCATCTGGAACTTTTATATCTATTAAATAACACAAAAATGATTAAACCATGAGGTTTAATCAAGGCAGGCAACTAGCTTGGCATCCTTTTGCGATAACGACTCTTCAGAAAAAAATTTGGTCACTTTGGATTGCTGCGTTCAGGCATGGGGGTTAACTAAGTTAAATGTATGTTCATCAGCCGTGCACAGACAAATCTCCATATGATTCATCTGAGCAGCTCGGCAGAACACCTGATGTTGCCGATGCAGTTCTGTTAGTGTTTTGTTATTTTTAAAGGGGGTTATATAACTCTCTCATTAAAATTAAATGTGGGCTGAAATGATGCAGGCAAATTTTCAAGCTTTAGAGTGAGCTTCTTCCTTGCATTTTAGCTGAAATAGAGGATTTTTTAGGCAGAAGAAAAGGAAAATGAAACAAAGAGATTGTTACAGTTGAAAATAGGGTCTCTAAGAATTTAAGTTTTCTGATAATTCACCATTTCCTTTCTAGAGGGCCTCAATTCTTCAGATGCCGACCTGCAGGTTCCAGGGAGAGCAGGTGCAGGATTTGAATCTTAAATTCACTCCACAGCACAGCCATCACATCATCCACAGTTATCTACACTTGCAAGGTTCAATTTCCAGATGATCTACGTCAGGGTGCCCTTGCTTTTCTCTTCACTCCTCTATTTGTCTAAAAGGGATAGCAAATTCCCACATCCTCTTCATGATTTTCTATAAATTTTCCCCTCCAGCCCTCTGCTCCGTCACCCTCCCCATGACAGACTGTTGTCTAGCATCCTCAAAGGCTGCTCTCAAAGATGACCTGCTGATTTGCTGCCATGGGAACTCCGGAGCAAGGACAGCGTTCCCCCTCATCTACCCAAGGGCACATGCAACAGTTCCCGATGCTGCCCCTCCCCGCAAAGTTTGCCCTCCTCTTTTTCAGAAACATCAGGGACATCAGAAGGCTGTGCCTTAAATATCAGGAGAGATGCAGCCCCTCCAGCATCCGGCATCTAGCAGCAGCCACTGCTGAACTGTTTGGAGGAAGGTGAAATAGTCTAATAGTGAATGCAAGCATGCAAATTGCTTTTCAGAACTAGTGGAGAAAAGCTTAGGCAGCAAAGCATAAGACTCGAGAAAAACCATCTCTAATGTAATGGCAGAAAGGACTATCTTCACATAAGTGCCATATTTAAAACTTCCTAAGCAATTTTTTTTTGGTAATCCTATTCCTTTGAATCAGAGAGAGTTAACCTAAAATTAGGTTATTCTACCAGAATAAGGAACACAGGCTAGCACATTAGCCACTAAGTTTGCTGTACAGACAGACAAGCAAGTAATCCTCTCTGCTCCCCACCCTCAAACACAATTTTGGGTGTTCTAATTGAAATACAAGGATCTTTTATACTTGGCTGCATTTTGCAGGGCAGATTGTGGTCCACACTGTGTCAGTCGTGTCAGTGCACTGGCAGGTTTACAGCCCACAATGCTTTCCTACAACCACTGACTCCTAAGAGTCTAACCCAGTAATGTGGTCTTAATCCATAATATAATTTCATGAACCACCTAGAAACTCAGTGCAAATTTGAGAGTCGATGCTTTCCAGCAACGCCAGTTTAGCCATTAGTTGAGAAACCCTGAAGACGTATCTGTCTGGTATTAGCTCAAGAAATGGTCACTGCTCCTTAGGATAGCAGGGAGAATAAAGTTATGAGTGAGAACAGATAAAAACCTTTTTGCAGCCTTCTTGAGCTCACTACTACTTATGCTAAGTGAGTCTCAAGACCAGAGTGAGAGATGAAAAAACTAGGGTCCAGATCAAGATTTATCCCAAATTTGGGAAAATTCCTACCTAAACTACACTCCTGGCCTCATCCATCCCATAAAGAGAGTTAGCTTTCAGTGCATCATTAACTTGCCAAGACCAGTATTAAAGTGAGTTTAATTGCCGCATTTACTTCCGCTGCAGGGTGCAATAACACAAAAAGCAAAACGACAACAAAAGCTGTATTTTTGCCACGACAAGAGTGTTAGAGGAAATATCCAGTTTTTATTTCCTCTGTGAGGATGCCAGCAGTCCTGTTTCATAAACTCCAGCGATTCATCACTATCCCAGGCAGCCAATCATTCAGCAGGTCAAGTCGGAATGGGCTGTGGAGCCAGCAACTCCTGCTGCCCCGATAATGCATGTCATTCCAGGCATGGCGACATGCTTTCTCAACAGCTGCCATTTTCAGTTACCTTTTATATGGCTGACATAGAAGTAAATGTGTTGGAAGCAGTAAAACAGTCATAGGGAAGCAGTTGCAAAGATAAATAGCACCTGCACGTGATAATCTCTAATGTCATTACAGAGTGAAGAAGGATATTTTTTGAAACAGAATTTCTTTCTTCTAAAAACATCACTTTACATCAGGGAGTTTACATGAGAGTGTGTGTGAAAGAAAGAGATTTTTTTTTTTTTTTACAATGTGCTCAAATAAACATACAGACATTTATCTTGGTTATAACCCTAATAGACATAACTACAGGGAAAAAATAAAACACAAAAAATCTAGCCAGCATTAAAGAAAAAAGCTTGCCACAATTCACCTCTGAGATATCATGTGATATAGCTAGATATTCCTGAATTCAGTAATGCTCGCTTTAAAAAACACAATTGCTCTAATTAAAGGAAAAGAAAATGGTTTTCTGCTGTTGTTTCTTTTCAGTCTTTATCCCCTCTAATCTGACTTGAATTTCATGAACTACTTGCTCAATAACTCATCTCTGAATTACGTATAGTAGAATACTTTTTTGCAGATGGAAACTAAGTGGGAGTTCTGAAGGAACAGGATTATAGAAATAAACAGCCACAATAAACAAATGTTTAAACTTAATGTGCGTGTGTATATGTGTACACACACAGATGTATACCTGCATAATAGACAGAGAGCATCTGCAATTTATGTACACAGAACATGCAAATACCCCACATGAATGGCAAAAAGAATGAAAAATAACTACTTTCAATAACAGTGCTGGAACAGGATTTCCATATTAATTTATGGTAATCTGCAAGTGAATGCTGCAGAGACAGTACAGGTTATCCAAAATGGTACTTGCATTTAATGTGAAACTACCACAAATAATCATCAAGACAGATGTGGTTGCATCATCTAATACTCCCCCAAAAAATACATGCAAAAGACAAAGTAAAAGCCATGCTTCCCCTTTGGAACAACTGTCAAAGGAAAGCCAGGCGTTTCTTTCTATATAAAGTCCTCCTCGACATCTTGCTTTCAGAATTCATCAACTTAGGTGTTCTCAGGGCTGTAAGCAGTGAACTTTCCATCAGCAGCATCTTCAGCTAATTAACCCTCCTGATTACAATAATTAGTATTGATTCACTTCTGAATGACTTCTTAAGTATTCAAGCACAATCTACACTTGCAGTAAAACTTCTAGATATGAATATTAATTGAATGCTCTCCTTTGTTTTTCAGCCCCAAAGGTATAGTTTGCAATCTTATATACTTAAATTTGATAACAGAAACACTTCAGTTTTATTCTCATTTAACAAAGAGAATATTAGCATGTTGATGTTAGAGATTGTGCTTCATGAATCTGAAAAAAAATATATAGACAAAGACTCCAGGCTAATAAATATATTTCACTTCCATTTCCTATGACAGAATGCAAAGCCACGTCCCAGGTTAGAACCTTGCTCTGCCAGGTAGGACCGAGGACAGTATTTCTTTTTGGCATTACACCTGGTCATTGCAAGAACAAATATCAACTCATGCAGAGTCTGAATTAGCTCTCTTAGCACTGTTATGGAAACAGATGTTGCCAAGTTTGACAACTGCTAGGCACCACATTGCTTTGTGAATGGGCGAGATTCAGCACAGGTAAGGCTAAGGACACCTGTGATGTTAATGCATGAGAGCTCTAAACCCATACAGTCTCTCAAAGCCGGAAATTTTGTTCAAGCATTCTAAGAAATAGCTTATGTTTCAGATTTACTTCACCTTCTTTGATGTTAATAATAATTGTTATGGCTCAAAAAGCAGTATTTCAGTAAATATGCATAGAAAAAAAAATATTTTTGGGGAGCAGGATTCACACAATAATTTAAAAATTAGTCTTTGATGTGAATGGAATGTCAGATAATACCCTTGGAAAAGAACAAAGTAATTGGCAATCCAAGACAAAAAATCTGTACTGTATGGATTTTGTGCTGCATTAAGCATGAACTCACCTGTGAGAAGAGCGCTTGGGAAAGAGTTTTGGCATTGACTAGTCCTTACAAGTGGAGGGCAGGTATGCTGCCCAGGTGTGTCTGGGTATCTCCTATAGAAGTGGCACCCAGCCTGCTCAGGGCAGTCACCAAAGGGGCATTTCCATGTCAGCGGAGCGAGCTGCTCACTGGGCTGCCAGTCACAAAGGGCAGCAGCTGCCAGGAAGCATGGGCTATGGGCAGATAACTTAGTAAAACACAACAGTGCTGGCAGGAGAGAGCAGTTGTGAACTAGTTAATGTTTGGCTCGAGAGAACTTCTCCCAAGAAAGTGAATTATTGCATGGTCCCATTGTATTAAACACCATCCTTGCTCGCTTCGTGTTTATTGCACAGCACACAGCATGCAAGCACTACCTGATAATCCATAACTTCTAGGCTTCAAGCATATTTTATGCAATATTACCTTTTTGTTCACGTAAACTGTTTCCTATTGATTTATACCATCTCAACACACAAGGGAAGGAGATGAGACAACAATAGAAAAAATGCAAAAAAGCATAGCAAGTACTCAGCGCCTCCCCATAAAACATTTTTGTTGAAAATACATGTTTTAGAAAGCTCTGACCCCTACAAATAAATCTTTATTGTCTTCTTATTTTATTTTAATTTAATTTAATTTAATTTTTAATTAGGGGTCCTATAGCTCTCTGAACCTGTATAAATCATGCACTAGGATCCAGTTTTAAAAAAAGTGATGAAACCCTTACAATTAATTGACCCAAACAAAAAATAAACTTTGCTGATATCTATCAACCTGTTCTCTCAGAAAATGATGACAACTATGCTAAAAGTGATGTATTTACTTAACATATAAACTATTCAAAGGTTTTAAACAGCTTCAGAAACTCCACACTTTGATGACAATTCATTTTATGTAAGACACAGGCTGCTGTCCAAGTAACAACTTAAAATTTTTAAAAAGCTTTGTAACAGTTTATTTTCATAATGTATAATGTGCATGAACACTTTTCCAAATGCAAAACAAAATTGTTAACTCTTCTAATCCTAAACAATGGCTGTGAAAATAGATAGATAAATCATGAAATGTCATATGAATAATTTGTTAGATTTTGGGATAGGAATAGGAATCATCCAGGTAAATTATTCTGCCTGACCTTAAAAATTCTAACATATGCTAATAGCTGGATTATAAAACTGGAAAGTACCATGGACTCCCACTTTGAGATCTGATTTATCATTTTTATTGCATTTTCATTACTTAAACAAAATTAGAAACATTATCTTCAAAACAGCAGTTAAAGTTGATATGATCAGGCATAAAATCATGCAAGGGCACATTTGGCACCTGTGCATTTGCCAGATTGACAGCAGTATTGTAAGCTTTCAGAATCAATAAGTTTTCTCTCCACAGTTAAAGGAGAGGTTGGTAGCAATAAATCTCCAACTTAATGCCATGGACATAATTGTAAGATGCAAACCTCCCCCTCCCTGCACTATTAGCAGCGGATCTCATATGAAACAACCTTCACAAATTAGGCAATAGACTTCATATTTTAGTGCATATACAAAAAGATTAAAGGAAATGAAAAAGGGGCTGAGAAAAGAAAAAAAAATACAACAAAAACACTCCATCGCCAGACATACATTAAGCTAGTTTGACAGCACCATTGTTCAGCTGTCCCATTGTCAGACGAAAAGATGTATTCAGTGCTATGATGTGTGCTAGCAAATAAACAAAAGACTACATTTTTCAAAGCAGGGTGCCAATTCCAGCGTAATTCCATGTGTGTGTGCGTGTGGCTGCGTGTCTGTGTGTCTCTGAAAAGAGTAGTCGATGCTGGCCCCCCGCTAAACCTTGGAACATAAAGAATATATGTGTAATCCCACGTACAGGAGTATTTACATATTTTTAAAACATCTTCAAGTGGGGAGGACGAGGTAGAGCATTAATAACTATTTACATAGGCTAAGTGAAAATTAAAGTGGTATTTAGGGCACTAGCTCTAATATGGAGTCTCCCTGAGCCTTTTTCCATGCTTATTCCATGCCCAGTGCATAATAATGAAGCAGTCAGAAATATTGCAAAGGAGGTGATAAAAGAAATACCAGCTCTCATTTAGGAAAAAAAAATATATATATGTATATATATATATTATTTTTCCTACTTGCCCTCTCCGTACATTTGTCGTCATACATGAAATGTGCGATTCTAACTAGTGGAAACGCTCCTTGCATGCAGCTATGCCTGTCTTTTCCTTTAAATAGGGAAACTACTTAATACCCAGCACGGTTATAGTTGCAGAGGGCCCAGGCAACTCGAAAGCACGCGTTAAAACAAAGGAGACAACATACCTTAAAAGCAGCTCCTCATTTCTCATAGTAACAGCGGATTTGGGACAGCGCATGCTTTCTGCACCGATATTCTCAACAAAAGCCAGTTCAGAAGTGCGCTCAAACATCAATGCCACAGTAGCTACTCACTAATGGCTACTCTTTCTCTCTTTCTCTCTCTAGGCAGACGCTGAGTGGTGGAGCAAAGGGGCCCCTGCAGATTCACTAAGCAGAAATAATCCTCTCTGACAAGTTATGTTGTCTGGGCATATTTTACATTAATGCACTGTGCTGCCTATAGGGGTCTTGTTTGCGTTCACTCTAGCCTAGCTGGTGTTAGCTCTCTTAATTATCATCCAAAAAAAAAAAAAAAATTGGTGACAACCCCCCCGCCTTGGAAAAAAAATATATAACTGAAAGAGGGGAAATATATGGGCATAGGAAGGGAGGCTTTACCCCCCTGGAAGGATGCATGCTTGATATGGATCTTTTGTTTGCCCTGTGAACTTGGTGAATACAGTGGCAAACAGATGCTGCGGCTTGCGAGGCTTGTGCACTTGAAGGGAATTGGGTAAGAGGCTCTTTCTGGGGTTTTGGAGTCGCAGCTCTTGCTCCCTGCCTCCTTCCCTTCCCTGTTCAAGGCTGAGTGGCTTTATGGGACCTGCCAGCTCACATCAGAGACTGGAGAGTATTCATGCAGACACCTGGGGATCTTCTGCAAGTTTTCCATTTATCTGGGCAATTTTAACCCCTCCAGAACACAAATCCTGTACGTTGCTTTAGCAAGTAGCGGTTTGCTTGAACCCAGCCCCATGTGCTCGGTTTGGCAGAGTTCTCACAGACAGGAAGGGGGTTGCATTATTCAATGATTTACTCACTTCCGACGTATGAAAGGAACTATAGCGTGACAGTGGTTTCAAGGAAACAGCCTTTTGGGCCCTAATTGGGAGATCTGCCATGTGATTTGTAGAAATTGGTTGTGGGCTTCTCAGTTGCTAGGGCAGTCAAAGAGAGGTTTATTTTCATGCCTTGGTTTCAGCTTCTGGCACTGCTCAGTGAATCTTTAAACCATGCAGGATGGTTTTCTGTTTTTTTTTTGTTTGTTTGTTTGTTTGTTTGTTTTTTTAATTTTTCTCTGTGTGTGTGTTTCTGATTGTTTGTTTTAAATCTACATCAGATACTTGAGTTGGTGCTTATTTAGTAGATGGAAAATGTCAACAAGACCTTGATGCTTTTTTCAGCCAAAGGCTTCTGAGGCAGTAAAATGCATCTTAGCAATGATTGTTTTCTCTGAGGTCCTATTCACGTAGGCAAATGCAAAACTCAATGAACACAGTCTCGAAGCTACTCAAAAAGCCTCGGCAGAGTTAAATACACTAAGCTCGAAATAGAGTGGACTTAAAAACTTGAATCCAAACTTTCATAGACTTCCAGTTAAATCTGTGGTTGGTCTGAACCTCCTTCCTTCATTATTTTCCAGTGTCTTAAAATATCCTGTGGTGATATCCTGATGCAGCGCTACTCCTTCTACCTCCTGAACAGAACACGGCATTTAGGGGCTTGATCTTTCTGGTAAACTTGAGTCTGGGAACAAAGGGAGAGGGAGCAATTGCTGGTGTAAATATACTGATAGCAACTTCTTGCCTTCCAGATAGCAGCTGTAAATGTCTATTAAGGTCATAAATTGTTTGCAGCAGAAACCATCCTTTTGTTCTGTGCTTCTCATTTAGCACTGCGAGACCTTGGGATTAGTTTCTGTCATTTTGATATAATATTTGTCAAATGACCAAAAGACAAGTGACAAAAACAAAACTGGGCATAATTAATTTTAACAATGTACAAAGAGATGAAGACAGCAGTTTAGGAAACATGGATATCATGAAGGACTGCAAGTCAAGAGAAGGCATGTTTAGATTTGCTTCCCTTTTCATCTGCAAAACGTGGCCAGGATTGTAGTTGCTCTTGTAATAAAAAATTATAAATCATTTTAATGATTAGCAATTCAAACCAATGCCATGTTAAAATGTCATGCTCCAAGGTCAACTGAGACAACATAGCTTGTACTTCACGCTAAAAATATCTGAACAGTCATGGAAGGCGGCCAGGAAAATACTAAACCAACATCACAAATCCCATACCTCCTGCCCCAAATACTAAATCCATTACTACCATTTTCAGGCATGGCCACCAGCACTCTGAATTCCTCCTCCTTCACCATTTGCCTCCAAATGACTTTTGCCCAGCATAAATCACCATGACGCCAGGGCTGCTCCCGATCAGTCTCACACTCATGAGACTGATGTACAAGAGGAGGCAAATACCAGAGTATGCTCGAGAATATACAGCTGAATGGGAAGTGTCAAACAGTCTGATAAAGTGCTACAGTTTTCCAAAAATATGGCAAGTATCAGCATCTTAAGACACTACTGGCTGAAGGGACAAAGATTTCTTTTCAGGCTGGATTAGAATGGATTCCACAGGGCCCTTTGGTGGGGAATCAATGGGCTTCTGTTGGGCGGCTCCACACAGTTGCAAGTTGTCCATCGTTTCTGTACTTAGAAAGAAGGCAAAGCAGCAGCGATAGGAAATAAAGTGAAGTATTAAGGAAGGACTCATCTACGGCCAAAGGAATAAATAAACGAAAAGAAAATAAACCCCACAAAGCAGTAACACAGGCAGACAAAAAGAACCTACGCTTTCTATCATACATAATGAAATGTCTGACAGAGCAACATCTGCAGAGGGATCACAGCTGCTGAGGATGAGAGGGAATATGGATATTGTTTTTCAGTTGTAAGATATACTAAGCAGGAGTGCCTTTAAAATAATATGGCTTAAGGGAAGATTAAACCAGATGCACAGGGCTATCTGGCTTCTTTCAAGATGAAAGTCCAGCTGTAGAATTTAAATACAACATTTAGCACTAAAA
The DNA here is from genome assembly GCA_013399715.1 of Alectura lathami. Taxonomy (NCBI): domain Eukaryota; kingdom Metazoa; phylum Chordata; class Aves; order Galliformes; family Megapodiidae; genus Alectura; species Alectura lathami. The sequence goes on along the minus strand of VXAV01004945.1, from coordinate 110,263 downwards.
TTGATTGTAGATTCATAACTGGTATGTATACATTGCAAAACATTCTACACAAATTACATACAGTGGTGGACATTAGATGTTCAATAGTTTTGTTGCTCTGTATTTACGATAAACCCAAGCCTTGTACATAGGGTCTATGAGTCTGCTGAGCTAATTATGTGGAGTTGTAAAACCTTGAAAGACCATAGGAATAGCAATCATTTACAGAGAAAAAATATCAAAACTTCTGTAGCAACCAGTAGCCATATGAGTGATTTATATAAATTAAAAATCAGCCTTCTGCTCTCTACTTTAGATTATTCTTTGACTATTCTGTTTGCCTACGCTATTTGTAAAATATTCAGAAGTCCAAAACACAATAGCTTTTTTGCTACATTAAGCAATCGATACTTCCAGCCATGCAAGAAACAACTTTTCATGACAGAAAAATTGTGGACAAGTGTTCAGGACAACAGCCCAAAAATTATGAATGCAATCATGAGAGCAATAGAAAGCCTTGATTCATTTTCCCATTTTACCACATGTCCCTGTATCAGATCTTGTGCAAGACAATTAACCTCTTACTCACATCTCCATCTTTACAATGTAAAAACTCAATGAACTGCGTAGAGCACTGTGACAATAAATATACAGAACACTAAGAGCTATTTAAAACAGTGTGTCATTGAGAGTCACGCAAATATTTAAAATACATCTTCTCCTCACAGGTGGAGTCTATGTCCTGGTTATCTGTTCTTCTGTGCGGTTATTTATGCTCACATCACAGTTGTTTTGCATAGATGTGGAAAGCTACTTTTTCTAATCCAATAGCATTTTGCTGTTTTGGACAGTTAAATCTCACCTTTAACTCTGAGCAATTAGTCTAAGCTGGTCATATAGAGTTTCTCCATTGTCGATGCAGAGAGATTAGTTATACTAAAGAGCATTACCGTCCCTGTCCATTGACTACCAGGGGATTAGATACTTAACTTCTAGATACATACATTAGGCAAGATGAAGCCCACCTACATGCTGAAAGCGGAGGTGAGAAACCCCATGTTTCTGCTTAACCATCACCAGGCAGGACCCACGGCCCCATGCTGCAACCACCCTGATACCCTGTGCACATCTGGCACTTCCAGATGGGGATGCAACCTGCCTTCAGGATGTCTCCAGCACTCAAGCTGAAGCTAAGCATGAATTCCAGGTCTGAAGCAGACCTATATGCTACACCCATGTGAAGTTTGAGGCAGAAAGGAAATCTGCATCAGCTTCAGAGGTGGAGCATTCAGGGTCTTTCCAATGTGTTTAGGGAAAGTGGTTAGTTCATTTAGGTATCTCCTCTTAAAATCTAGGAAAATGACCAACTTATCACAGTTCCCACCCACAGTTCTTAGATTATTAGGAACTGCTGAACGTGAGAGCTAGTGTTGCTTGAACCAGAGAACACTAGACAACTTCACTGGTGAAGCTGAATAGCGAGAAACAGGCTATAACTCCATGGGCTGTGTCTCATTAAGCTTCACTTCTGCTCTTCTTGAGGTTTGTGCTAGGTTTTATCTAGAACAAACTATCATGTGTTTGTCTCAGGTTCCTCTTTTTTTGTTTTGCTTGCTTGTTTGTTTATACAGTCTTTAAGATAGCTATATATGGGAAATAAAATTTGGTCCCAGACTCCAGCAGTTTGACATTTCATCAGGATACCACAAACTATGTGACACTGGACAGTCCCGCAATTGCTAGTTGTAGTCTGTAGGTGGGTAAGTTTCTTACTGCTCTAGGATATGATAACACAAGATACAGAGACACCATTTCTCAACAGTATGTATCTTAATACAATTTCATGATAAAACCATATTGATCAATTGTAGGGGCAGCTGCATGCAAGGACATCATGCTGTCTTTGGGACTGATAGTAACTGTATACACTGCATGCGTTAATCATACCCACAGTATCTGGAGGTGTCATCTCCATGCGCAGGAAAAGGAAAATTATTTTCAAGCTCCTGCAGTAAAAATGCAGCAAATCATAGGGGTTTTTAATTGTTGTTTTAGGCATGCACTAAAAACAGTCTAACATTTACCAGCATCTTCTTTTGTCTGTTTTGGCAGATCTTTTAGATAACATGCCTGGCTTTCCTATCTGAGTCATGGGGGTGGCAATTACTTACAGACCTACAAAATGCAGGTCAGTCTCGATGATGCATGAGGTCTTTTCTAGCCTTACTTTCTCCACCTGGGAGCATCTAAGGAGCATCATGAAAACAAAATAGCGCAGACAGAAGACACAGAAGTTCAAAATGTTGCATAAATGCTGGAGATTAATATTTCCAGTATTTCCAGATTTAAAGTTTCCTTTTGAAATTTAAAGCAGAAGCAAGTCTGGTATCCACTGCCTCTCTCTGTTCGAAAAGGTGTGCGCTGCCTCCCTCTAGCATTCTGCAGCACTGACAGAGCATCTCAGCATCTGGAAGACAGGGGCACAGAAGGAACACACTCCTCTATTTACTTAAACGATGTGCTCTGGTGCTTCTGCCACTCTCAACAAGGAGGGGGCAAAAGTGCAGCTTGTGCAAATCACAGAGTCTAACACATAAACACACATTAGTGTGTTTTTTTTAAGACAATAAATGCATAACTTGAAACAACTTACAACTGGCCAGGTTGTGATTGCAGACATGGCTACTCTACAAAGCAAATAATTTATTTGGAAAGATCTGCATGTCATAAGAACATATGGCTGGCAACTAAAAGGAAGGAGGAGAAAGCTGATCAAAAGAGCAAAGAGAAACAGAGGAGGCAACAGAGCAGCAGATCTGAGAGAAAGGAAGAGAAAAGAAGAAAGAGAGAGAATGAACTCAGCTGCTTATAGAATCATTTATTTTCTGCTTTAATTTAACATCTATTTGATATAAGTAGAATCTGATCTGTCTAAACAGGAATATATTTTTTTCAGACTTGTAGTAATGCCAAGATTATAACTTTTAGATGTGCCATGTGGAAAATCAAAGACCTTGTGTTCTTATGAGCACAAACTAAAGAAAGTGAACTTTCACAATATATTCAAATGAATAAGCTGTGTATATGAACACGCATGAATGAATGAGAGCAATGTTAATAATTATAGATGAGAATTTAATGGCTATTCATCCTCTTAAATTACACCTAGAAATAAAACCATATTTAACTGTGTCTATTTTAAAATGATCTTATGGTGTTCTATGCAGAAGGAGCATTTCACACATCCATGAAATGTACCCAGCACTAGAGATGACCATAGATATTTAAAACCAAGATACAAAGAGAGAGTGATGTTAACAGAAACTGATGTACAAGTGAGAATGAAATAGATGTTTAATTTCTGATATCTAGATGAGTGGATGCCTCTACCAAGAGAACCTGTAGCAATGAGTGTGGTGTGATAAATGGACCTTACTCCTACACGGTCCAACATGAAATGTAGGCATATTACACCAAGTCATCATCCATCAAGTTGCCTTAAAAGATAGCCAATGTAGCATTGTCCTGTAGAGAAGGAAAAGAAAATATTATAGTTCGAATTGGATGAAGTGATTTTTGGTTGCAAATATTGGTTGAGAACTCTTGATCTGACAATACTGAGACTTTGAATAAAGAGGTATTTACAGATGGCGTAGTTCTTTTAATATACTCTCCAAAGGGAAGGAAAAGAATCAATTTCTATACAGTTGCCATAAAAACAAAACTAATAGCTCCAAAATATTGTTATTATTTTATAAATGAATTAGTACAAACATTTGTTTCAGCAGATTTTACCATCCATAATTAATTTTATTGCATGATTAAAAAAATGTCACTTCTTTAATACTTTAAATTCTCTACCTTATATTTTATATACAGAAGATGCTCTTCTTTCCTTTTTTTTTTTTTTTTTTTTTTCTTTAAAAGTCTGTTAGCATTGATTTAAAGGAAAGAGTTGGAATATAAATCTTCAGTTAGATTTACTATAGAATGCATTTTTTGACCTTTCTCATGTCATCCAACACTTGACAATTTTGTGCAAGATGTTCAAAAATGGTTAGTGATTTTTAGCGATTCTAGTCTCCAAATTCTCAGTTTCATAGGGTCTGTGGTTCAGAGCTAGGATGTTAACTAGTGGGGAGGAAGAAATAAATCAGATCCTATGAGAACACCCTGAAGATGGAGGCATTTGAAACTCCCTCATGTAAAACCTGGCCAAACTGAGGCTCTGGGCTAAATGATTCCTTTGAAACCTCAGAGCCTNGTAAGAGGTAGCATAAATCCACTTGCGAACAGCTCTTTCCTGTGGAAGGCAGACTGCTTCCGCCAGTCTGGATGTCTTAGTGGAAGATGTCTGTATACCCTAAGCCACAGAGGGAGGANTTTGCTTTTATTGGTTTTACATATAAGTTGAAAATGAAATACATATTTTTTAGCAGTGAGGTACCTAACCAGGGAAAACATTGCTTAAAACCAAAATCAAGACCCTCATGGAGGCAGNTAGTGGAAGATGTCTGTATACCCTAAGCCACAGAGGGAGGAAGGCACAGGTTAAACCAGGTTATCTGATAAAGGTATGATCGCAGCTCATGAACATTAACAAATTGGATCCTAATTCAGAATCTCAAGGTGACCTCACCTTGCGTGAGCAAACTCTTCATATACCTGGTTCCTTCTGATATACTTTGGTCTGATTAATCCTGCTTAACTTTGGGCACTTAACAGAGAAGTCCAAGAGTGTACTCACCTGTGGCTCCCTCTACAGTTTACAGAAAAATCCAGATATTCCCCCCCCACACCTGGTATTTCCAATTCAGCTCACCAAAGAGCTCCCTTTGACTACACAAGAAGTACAGGTGAACCACTGACAACCTTAGCATGTCAGTTAAGCATCATCCATAACTGGATGAGAGGTCTCCAAGTCTATCTTGTCCAGAAACCCTGCTTCCACAAGAATATTTGGGCAATGGGTGCAGGCCTGGCAATGATGTTCTCTCTGGAAAAGGGTTGTGCAGTACTGCTCACACTTATTTCTAACATTGGTGTGAAAATGATGTACATGTGGCACCTCCAAAGTGCCTTGAGAATAGCCTCTGGAGAAAACAGGTAACAGAAGAGGCTCATTTCAAATACTCTCCATGACCAACAATTGATAAGTGCTTTTCACTCACACAAACAGAATAGCTACACACTTTTATCCCCCACCTCCAGCCATAACGAAACACCAGCACACTCCTCACCTTCTCATTTCCCCCAACCAGACACTCTGATACCACTTGCCAAAAACAACTTCCGTGTCTCCAGCAGTGGCTTTCTTGCAATGCTTACATTATCAGCACCAAACAAAGGTTCAAGGAGCCCCAGAAGGCTTTGTGAAATGAAATGGCAGCAGAGGGAAAGGCTCGATGGCGAAAGGGTGCACAAGGAAATAAGTCGTTTGCACAAACTCCTCCCATTTCAGAGCTCAGTAAGGTGATACCATGGAGCTGCACAGAGGCCCGTGCTTTTGGGACATCCGTCTTGTGTTCTTGAATTGTTTGGTGAGATGTGTGGCCAGCACTCACAACCCTGTGGGACCCCATCCACTTTCAGCTGGACACAGGCCTTCAGCAAAACCTTCTGCAAAACCTGCACACTGATCTTTACAAGTGCCAAGAAATCTGTTAAAGTGTTTACATACTGCAACACGCTTGGTAAATCTCCACATAATTTTGTGCTTTCGGTGTTCTCAAATCCCCATCATTTATCTGTCTTCTGCAAGGGCAGACCCTGCAAAATTTGCTGAGTGCACTTAACTCCAAATTAGTACCCTGTAAAAGCAGTTCCTCCTTTCTTCTTATATGCTGTTATATGTAAAATCTACACCCAAAGTTAATTTCTTACTGACCTTGTGCTGATTAATGCAAATTAAATTACATGCTAATTGCCCCAAATGGTTTGCATGCAGCCCAGAAATTGGTTCTTTTTGCTGGTGGTAAAACCAGCGATTTGTGATTTTTACACAACGGTTGCCTTAAGTCATTGTTAGTCTTGCAGCATCTTCAAATATCAGATGTTTTTGTAGCACCTTTTACAAAGCAAGAAAAAAAAAAAAAAAAAACTAAAAAAGCATTATTAAGTTCTGATCCAGTCTTGCAGAAACCTCACTTCGACCTCGTGGGAGGAATTTTATGGCTCGTTCAGAGCTTGAGCTCCAAGATGCATTTTACAAAACCTTGAGCCAGTTTTGTTAAACCCGTCACTCCCTAATCCCCTTGTGCTTGTCAGCAGAGTACACAGGCACTTGATTTTGGACGTCTGACTTGATAACAGGTGGGGGAAGTAGGGAGGGAAACCAGGACTGCTATTTTAGATAGATCCTACAATATTCTCGCAATTCAAAAGAGAACAAGGGATTATTTCAAACTGTGATACCGGGCAGAGAAGCTCTTAGAAAGGGGCAGTGTATTGTGTTCCAGGGTATCAGTGTTGTTTTGGCACTGAAACTCAATCCCAGTCATCAGACCTGATGTATGATGGTTTGCTGGGGCTCTGCTTGGCAATTGGCACGGGGATCAAATGCAACAGCAGGTAGTGCTCAGCTCTCCAGCGGTCCCTAGAGTGGCTGATGTTTACAGTACAAATGCATTTTGATTTATGTCCAGCAGTGGGGATAAAATTTGATTTATGTCATGAGGAAACTGGAGAAAACAAAACAAAAAAAAAAAGGTGGCATTCTCCATGCACACAGTGCCTTCTTCTTCATAGGCTCTGCTGAAGTCATATTCCCCTCCATACTTTGTCTCAAAGTAGGTAAAGAAGATTATGCCCATTTTATAGAAGAGCCTGCGACACAGAAAAGTGAATTGCTCAGAATTATGCATGCAGCAAATTCAGAGCTGAAAACAGATTTTGCTGAGAGAAGAGCAATGCACCTAGACAGTACTCCTGCCTGAGCATTCAAGTCTAGAGAGGATTTGGGTCCTTTCTGCCCCATTCATGGCCAATAGATGCTTAGACCAAAAAGGCACAAACCACCTACTGCACATGCTCCCAGACACACAAAATATCCTTACCCCAGCAACAAAACATGAGATTTGACAGCAAACAGCCCAATATCCACAGTACAAAAGTCTATGCACATTACAGAATCATAGAATGGCTGGAGTTGTTGGAAGGGACCTCAAAGATCATCTAGTTCCAACCTCCCTGCTGTGGACAGGGCTGCCAGCCACTAGCTCACTAGATCAAACTGCCCAGGAACCCATCCAGCCCGGCCTTGAACACTTCCAGGGATGGGGCAGCCACAACTCCTCTGGGCAGCCTATTCCAGCTCCTCACCACTCTCTCAGGGAAGAATTTCTTCCTAACCATTAAATCATAGAAAGGACAAGAAGGTTGAAGTCTCCTACCTAGTCATTGCTATTCTAGTCATCCAAAGACTGATCAAGTAGGATGAACTGATAAAAAGATGACATACATAGATATTGTAACTCTAAGCTGACCTGATTCCTAAGAACTTTTTTTTAATAGTCTTTTCCATTATTGTTCCACTATTAATTGATGCATTTTCTCCCTTTCTTCTGTAATACCCATGTCCCTGTTTGGCCTGTCTCCTTTCGTAGATATTCTTGACTTCAACTTCTACTACAAGCTGAAGCCACCCACACTACATAATCACAACAGCACAATTCACTCAGCTTTAAATGCAAGTTCAAAGTCTACCTTCAGGAAGCTTAATAGCAGATACCCGAGCACGTAAATCTCCTCAATTCCAAGACAAAAGTGTGATCACCACCACCAAGCTCTCTGCTCCACAACACTGGCCCTAAGGGGCTTGTGCTGTTGAGTGATAGAAGTATTCCAGTTCTGAAGTATTCCTGAGCAGAGACTGTCATGTCACATGCTGTTAAATCACGTGTGATGGGTCTGTCGTTAGGATTACTCTGTAGGAGAGAGAGCTTGGAGGCTGCCAGATTCATTAAACATCTTCAGTGGGACTTCATGGAGGCCTTTCACTTACCCTGAACAAACAACAAACACACCCTTTATGCTCAAGAACAAAGGGAGTTTTTTGCACTTTTGTTTGATGTCAGTCACAACTCCAGATTAAAGCTTTTCCTCTGCGTATTTCAAAGGTGTCTCCCCCCTCCAAAGCTGCTCCTCTCGCTGTTCACTAGGCACTTCAAAAAGGCTTACAGCTAAAAAACCCCAAACAAAACAATATTAATAACAATCAGCTTCAGAAGTGCTACATATTTTTGGCATTTGAATGCATTTCACTTGTAGATATAACTGAAATGAAGTGCAGGAGTAACATATGCAGAAACTCTGTTTTTCTTAATCACTTTGCATCGGTGATACAAAACCAAGTTGTGGCTTCTCTTGCAGACTCTACACCCTGATGCAACTGAAAGATGGATGTTCACTGGTTGATACTACAGATTGTTTAGTTTTGGATAGCTTTTCTGAAATCTGTAGTAGCTACCAGTGAACATCTGTCTTTCAGAAATGGCATCCAAAACAAAGCAGCATGATATCTATGAGAAGGTTACAATTCTTTTGTCACCTCAGGGACAACCCAACACATGCTTCCACGTAGAAGGGCATCTTAGCAAGTGTCCATCTCTCACACATGGAGGATAACTGAAGTGAAATAAGGTGAACTGCTATAAAAGCTGTCAAAATAGCAGCAGGTATTGCCAAATTCACAGAAAACCGAGTGACAATCAGTAAATCAAAAGAGCTCTCTGGCATGTGGCAAGGAGCACCCAAAATTAATGCTTCAGTTGTATGGGAAACACTTTCTTCCCTCCTATCTGTAGGGGATAAGTAATTTAAGGTCTTGTCTGTGAGGAAGAGGTTAACAACCACAGCTTCTCTCAAAACAGCCTGAAGATGACATGGTGGTTGCCTGATCCAGGTTGGCTCTTCCCCACCTGTGAAGCAGACAGGTTTTTGCTTTGCCTGATGGTCCTTATCTACACCCCAGTTACTGAAGTCCATTAAATAGAAAGTATCGCCTCTCACATTAATTGTGTCCTCAGTATATAAACTATATATACATATAGGCAATACATATATATGAAGGGTCAGATTCTGCTACCTAAAATCTTCAGTGCTGTCAAAGGATGGATGGAGCCATAACAGCCTTCTGCTTTGGCCAAGATGTCAAACATCAGATGACAGAACCTGAAGGTGAGAAGGAACCACAGGAACAAGTGACTGCTGGAAAATGCTTTTCAAAGCAAAGGACTGAGTGTTTCTACAGCTTCTCCAAGCAAGAACTTGAAGATTTTAGTGCTGCTGTGAACTCCTTTTGTATGTCTGCATGAGTCTGAATTTGTTTCTTATGATTCTAACATAATCAATCATTAAGAAAAAAATGTCTTTGTTTTTCACTTAAATGACTAGATTTTAGGAAATATGTATGTGTGAGGTTTAATTTCTCTCTCTCTTTCTTTCTTTCTTTTTTTTTTTTTTTTTATTTTTTCTTCTAATCATCTTTCTGTACCACATTTGGACTAGGTGCCAATTCTACCTTCTGGATTTTCCCCACATTGAAACCGTGCACACCATATATTTATTTCTCGGACAGTTGAGCCATATGTCTTCGTAAACACTTTTATCCAGGTGCCAGAGCGTGGCTGAAGGAACAGCACATAGATATGTGTGCAACAGTCTGAAATGCGCCACACCAGAGGTTAACAGAAGCACGTGTGTGGATTTGATTTTTCATTTAAAGCCCTTTCTATTCCAGTCATGTTTAGAAATGTTGAAACTGTCAACAATTTCTGATCTCCTGATGTTTGGAACTTCATCTGGGGCCTAACACAGCTCTTAAACAACTCTGTCAAGAAATACCATAGGAAGTTTTACACACCCAAGAGATATAAGCATGATTGGGCAAACCCTGTGATTTGGACATGATTTTGATTGCTTGTTCTTGTGATGGTCCATCTGATGGCACCCATGTATCTTATTTAAAGCATTTAGTTTTTCTATATAAAGAACAGGCTACAAAACATATTTAATCTCATAGAAGCATAGAATGGCTTGGGTTGGAAGGGACCTCACAGATCATCTAGTTCCAACCCCCCTGCCGTGGACAGGGCTGCCAGCCACTAGCTCACCAGATCAAACTGCCCAGGAACCCATCCAGCCTGGCCTTGAACACAGCCAGGGATGGGGCATCCACAACTTCTCTGGGCAGCCTGTTCCAGCGCCTCACCACTCTCTCAGGGAAGAATTTCTTCCTGATGTCCAACCTAAACCTCCCCTCTTTCAGTTTTAGCCCATTCCCCCGTGTCCTACCATTATCTACCTGCATAAAAAGTCAGTCCCCCTCCTGCCTGTAAGCTCCTTTCAAGTATTGGAAGGCCGCAATGAGGTCTCCCTGGAGCCTTCTCTTTTCCACGCTGAACAATCCCAACTCCCTCAACCTTTCCTCACAGGAGAGGTGCTCCAGCCCTCTGATCATTTTG
>VXAV01004945.1:85579-98516 GCA_013399715.1 Alectura lathami | reverse complement strand
CCCTCAACTTGACCAGCAGGTCCTTGCTCAGCCACTCTGGTTTCCTGCCTCCCCTGCCTGATTTCTTATTCTGGGGGATAGAGAGTTCTTGTGCTCTCAGAAAGATGTTCTTAAAGTGCTGCCAGCTCTGCTCCGGTCCCTTGTCCCTAAGGACAGTTTCCCAGGAGACGTCTTCCAACAACTCCTTAAACAGCCTGAAGTCTGCTTTCCTGAAGTTCAGTGTCCTGCCTCCACTCTTTGCCAGACCCACGCTCCTCAGGATCACAAACTCCACCAGGGCATGGTCACTGCAGCCGAGGCAGTCCAATCTTCACCTCTTCGACCATCTCCTCCACATTGGTGAGCACTAGGTCCAGCAACTCATCCCCTCTGGTCGGTCTGTCCAAGACCTGAACCAGAAAGTTATCGTTGATGGACTCCAGCAGCCTCCTGGATGGTTGCGGCTTGCCATGTTGTTGTCCCAGCAGATATCTGGGTGGTTGAAATCCCCCATGATGATGACAGCCCGTGCCTGTGATGCCTCCTTCAACTGAAGCAAGAAGGCCTCATCAACAGGCTCCCCTTGATCAGGTGTCCTGTAGTAGACCCTGATCACCAGTTGCCTTTTATTGGTCCCATCCGTAATTTTCACCCACAGGCTCTCAACCAGTTCCTGACTGTATCATCTCCCTTATGTTTGACCGGTTACAAAGAAGACTGTAAATTTAACAGTTTACTCAGATGCCCATCTTGCTATACTTGTTTAGTAGTTTCAGTATAAAATGATCTAATTATTGCAAGCAGCAGTAAATACGGTTAAATCCTCAAATTCTTGTCAGCATACGCTCTATTGGACATAAATTATGCAGGAAGTCTTGCCAAAAGATATGCACTGATGTGGATTGGTAGCACAGTGCTTTAATGCACAGCAGCCCCATCATTAATATTAGGTTTGCTTTAAATAATGAAACAAAAGTAAAAATATTTCCCAGAGGACACAAACCTTAAAGACGGAAAGTTGTAGTGTGGGCAAGAAAGCAAGTTGTGTAGTTCAGAGCATCTTCTTAGGAGTTAATCAAGCAGCCAGGGGATGTATTCAGGGGGTTTCTATTCCACAGGAGGTTTCCCATTCTGTTCTTCAATGTACTTTAATATTAGAGCTGATCATCTTGAAGTTCATTGCCACAATCAGAGACAGTTGCAATATGCTTATCACTCAAGCTCTGCAGATTTCTTACTTTACCAAAATGTCTTCATCCTCTTATTTCTACTTCATAAAGCTACAACAGGAGGGAGACAAAGAAAGAACCTGCCTGTAAATGGTACTGGTTTCCCCATGCAGCAGTTACTGGCATTGTACTAGGAAATGAACCTAAACCCAAGTTGCTCGCTGATGGTGATCCAGAGTAGACAGATGGTGAGTGAAAGAAAGAAATGAGAATGCTTAACACAAGGGTCAATCCTGACAAAGTCGGGATGCAGCCAAGGAGCAGGGCAAGTCACCATTTAAATGTTTGCTGGGATGGAAATACAGCGATATAAAAAGAGACAAGAAGTCCCTTGTCCAAGACCACATATGATTTCTTTCATTTGCTCCATCAGCTCTCATTGCTCCTACCCTGGTACATTACTTATCTGTGAGCGCATGCTACTCACACACACTAGATGAAAGCTGGCACCCAAAAAACAAGTTCTGCTTATCAGCACTGCTTGGATGGCCTTCAAAGTTGGCCCAGGGGCTGTCCCTCGGGGCTGAAATGCCTGCGGCTAGAGGGCACCCAACTGCTCTTTTCTGCATTAACTCTCAGGACTAAGAAGAAAAATTGCCGAGTTTAAGCACCTGGACTGAGGCACAGTGCAAAGCAATATGTAGGCAAAAGCAAGTCCTGAAAGACCAGTTCTTGGCCTCCATGCCTGACAGAATAAATGAGACCCCCTGCTTTTCCAGAGCCTGCAATTCATGCACTACAGCTCTGTGGGAGAAGTCAAAGGATTCTGGCCTCTAGGAAAGGGTTATCTAACATCTTATAAGAGTAAAGCATCTATTTCATATTCTGCCCAGCACAGTTCAACTTCACTTCACTGAGAAGTTCTTTGAAGCCCTTGACCTCTACTTTCTGAAACAGAAGAAGAGTAGGAAAACACACGTTCAAAATAGATTATGATATTCAGCTGCTCCTAGGAAATTCTCTATGCAGCACCAGTAGATCAAATTATTTTCATTATATCATTTGGTCACAAAGAATACTGACATAATTAGGGAGCTAAATAGCAACAGTTTCCTTCTGGTAAATTTGCTGTAGCTAATTTTGTTAATAAGACTGATAATTGTTTTACGCTCATTCAATATGTTAAGTTTACCTAATACTAAAACCAATCAGAACCTTTAAATTAATTTTTGTTTCATTTCTAAAGGAATCAATGTCATTATTAATCATAAAAGGAGTGTCGAGTCAGAGGATGATAAATCTCCTTTGGGCTTATTTGACTTTCATATTTATGGTTTGGATAAGGTTATTATGAAGGAATTTTCAAGAAATGATTGAAGAGGAAAGAGAAGAGAGGGAGCTAGGAAATACTACGCCTAAATGCTACACTGCTATTGACTTCAGAAGAATGCATGCTAACAGTTTGATTTCTTTAAGTTCTGCAGTTTTAAGCATGGCAGAAAGTGTTCAAAATAAGACAAACTGCTTGGAGTGCCAGGCTACAGAGCCCTAAAATGTACAGTTTTCAAACTAATATGTCTGAGAGTGGATTTACAAGAAAACGGGAGAGGAAAAGATTTGGGGCATAGAGCCGACGGGATTTTGCATGCCTGGCACTGGTGTTTTTGCTTTTAAAGCATTAGGAGAACACTCACCCAGACTGCGCTTGCCTTTGTTGCATTTCTAGCTTCACTGCGAAAACTTACAATACAGCACCTCTTTCAGCTACACTTCCACAGCTCCATATATGATACTGTGGTGAAACATCCTAGATAAATATGCTTAATTTTCACAGAGCCAGTGCTTCCCACATCACTTTTTACATGCTTTGACAGGATAAGGTCAGTGCCCATTGGCTGTGCAAAGAACAGGGAATGTCATCGCTGCTGCTATTGTCATAGTAACGTTCAGACCCGGCTCTGGGAGGCCGCAGTCATTGGGCACTGTGACGTGTCCTGAAAGACAGGACACGCTTTGCTTTCAGGTTGAGTGCAGAACTCTATTTCACTGTTGTCTTGAAAGACACACATGGCATGTTATGCTGAAATGTTGGTAGTCAGAGGTTGTTTCCCAGAACTTATCATGCCTTCTGCTGAAGAGGATTTTAATAAAAGCTGAAACCCACACATTGCTAGAACCAGATCTGAATTCAGAAGCAAACCAACAAAACCCAGGCACCCCCTCAACACAATCCACCACAACTGGACCCTGTCAAACACCAAATACATGGTTTTTGAACTGATATGACAAAACACATTTTTCTGATAAAATACATAAGATATGGACATTTATAACATAAATAATTTCAATACGGATCTTACAAAAGTATCCTTTGTCTTCCGTTGCATCTTTTAAGAGACAAATCTATCAAAGGAAAATGCTATGATAATGTATTACCATGCTGAGTTAATTGTCAGTTGCAAGTTACTTAAGAATACTTTAATGATATGTTTAAAGCCCTATTTTCAACTCTAATAGCTATTAATGGTAGGAAGAGAAAACGAAACCAATTTTCCCTAACTTAAAGTGGAGCTCTATTAAGCATAAGTGCACAAAATTCTAAATATATCAAATTCTTTAGGTATTCCAGCAAATGGGAACCCACACTGTCCATATTTCTGTCTAGCTACAGACTATTTTCCGGCAGCACTTACATAAGATCGCACAGTATCAAGTATGTCAATGTTAGAGAAGTTGGATTCAGTTCTTCAAATGGTCTGAAATCATTCCCAAGAATTGAGATGGGTGAACTGAAGTGAGAATGATGTTACCACCCAGAGGATCAATTCGGTATGAAAAACCTAGGGAACTTAAATATGGTTTTCAAAGATTGCTGTCTCCACAGATGGGGAACAGTGTTTCATGGATAATTGACCCTATGGCAGCACAGCCAAACATAGCTTAACAAATCCTCCTAACATTTGAGACATCAACAGTTAAGCTCAAGAAAATATTTTTGGGTGCCAGAAGTTCCATTCCTAAACGATTTCCATTTGTTTCCATTTCTCTACTACACTCTTCAACACACATCTTCTCCCCTGCCATACAAATGAGTGGATTTTGCCACTCTTGTGTAATTTAAAGGAATGTTATTGTCTCGAATTATTTGTTGTCCTATATGTCAAGCAATATGGCCAATATATGACAGAAAAATCATTAACTGACATGGTACCTTCTGTCATGAGTGTGAACAACTAATTGCCAGGTGTTTGCAGGCTTTTCTAGAAAAGATCTTTCTTTACTCATGAATCAATATAAACAAGATTAAATCTTTTGAAGGAAACAAGCACAGATGACAGCATGACATCTTCCCCACTCTCCCATGCTGGTCTTATAAATCTGATAATTTTATTAAGGTATTTAAGTGTCAGATAATTTCATAATAATGCACAGAGAAAATTGTTAGCAATGTGAAAATCAGCCATTGTTGGTCACTAAGTGTTCAGCAACTTTCTTCTACATGACAAAAAAATCTGTACTTTCATTTCAGATTTGCTTCTTGCCTTCTGAAACACGCCTATAAAACCTAATTCCTTGCTATTTCATTTTCATTAAGAAAAAATTGCAAGTCATCTTCAACAGCTTGGGAACAAGGTACTCATTAGGAAAAGCTGTTTCACTCAATCACCATGTTTCAATATGCTTAAATTAAGCTACTCTTAAATCTTCCAACTACATACTTTACTTCAGCAAAGTCATTGAGAAGAGGGAGATTTTTAATGCCAGAAATGCTACAGTGTTAATTCTCTTTTGTGACTATTTTGTTGTTTCAGATCCCAGAAATGGGGTATAAAGCTGACAAATGTCAACGTGTGTTCCTGTTTATGGGTTTCTTGGCTTTTTCATTGTTGCTGATGTTTATGTGGCATTTAAAAGCAACATTCATATAGCATCACACGAGCTTCATAAATATCTTCACGTATGCACATCTGAAAGAACATATGCTTAGTTGTTCGTTGCCACCCTCTAAAAAAACAACATAAATAGAAACCTATGGTACAGTCACTCTCTTATTTTTCCAAAAAACTTCCAGTAAAAAGTTAAATTCTCCTGTACTTCAGTAATCCTGCCACGTGCATGTAAAACAGCATATGCCTGGATGAAACAGTAAATCTTGATCGTGATTCCTACAAGTAGGGACACAATCGTCTTTTTTCTCAGGAATGGGACGAAAAAAAACGGGAATGGGAAGAAGAAAAAAAAAAGGGAGGGGTCAAAGCTCAAATGTCTCTTCCCCCAGGAGCCTTTAGTGAAAGGAAAAAGATTTATGCAATTTCAAGAGCAACCAGAGTTCCTATTCACTGCTGTTATCATCTTTAAGCTCTTGCCAAAAAGCTTCTGTGAAGGCACAGAAGAAAGGAAGGAGGAAATTCAACACTGTGTAAACAAATACTCTACCTGAAGGGGAATAAAAAAAGCACCAAAACTGCAGTCAAATATTTACACTTCTGCAGATTCAAGCAAAACATCAAATCAAGCTGTACTGTTAAGAGCCCTGTTCCCTTCCTGTCTATTCTTTCTTCATTGCTTTCTCCTGTATGTACTCTTCTGCCATTCCTCTCTGCGTGGAGAGCTGCAGCTACAAAGATCATCTGCAAAGCTACGGAGATGGAGAGATGGAGTTGGTGGCTGGTTGGCTGGAGACCCACGTGGTCCTTGTGTATGGGGCTAGACTCGCCCTGCCCTCTGTGAAATCCATATGTGAAATGTCCCTAAAGAACAGACCCAACACTAAGCGCTTTTTTCTCTTTTTTTTTTTCTTTTTTCTACTTTTGTTTCGCTTTGTGTGGAAAATTAAGCCTCAAATTTTTGGAGGTACATCAGACTGTATTTCATTCAGGCACTTACTGCAGAAAAGTCATGGAAAGATGATGGCCAAAATACTACACAAAGTCTCCTTAAGTTCGTGCTGTGCATACGATGATTGCAGAAACTCCTGCTTGAGTCTCTGTCACCTACTTTCATAAGAATTGTTCCTCAGTTTGGGCAAGCAGGAAGCAAACAGTATGGTGTTGTTATTCTTTTAACTCCAAGGCTCTAAAATCTATATTTCATGGTAACAGTATCAAAAAATTCTTGAGAGAAAATAACACTCCCTTTGGCCAAACAAGCAGCATTATTTCCATATTGCCAAAAGAAGTTGTTCAGGATAGGTTTTGGAGAAATGAAGGAGTAAACAAGTGTTTTCAGTTGTTTTTCATCACAATCCATTTATTTTCATTATCAGTACTATTTTAAAAACATCACCAAATAATTAAATCTCCCAAAATAATATATTTAGAAGATTGTCACATAAGAAGATGACATCTTACAGAAAGAGACTTCTCTGTATATTCCACTAATTGATAGTTTCCATACCACCAAGTCTGTCTGTGTGTTTTATTCTGAAACAAAAACTAATTTTGTAATAAGCAGCTAGGGCTAGAAATGAGTTTCAGTGGGTCACACATAATCCCTTTTCATCTCTCACCAAATCAATCACTTGCTTCAAAAAATACTTAATTGCCAAAACAAAACAATTAGCAATATCAAACAAAGCATTTTCTTTCCCCAGTGTCCCTCTGGTTCATCAACATTCTTTTGCCTGCCTCACAGATTTTCAGATGCTCTGACCGTTCACTCCTGTTAAAGGCCAGTGAAAGCAACAATCACTCAGAAGATCTGAAAAACCAGGCCCAAACTGGGCAGCCATAGTTAGTGGCTATTTCTGAAATACTGGGCGTTTCAAAAGGGTTTCACAGGAACTGTGTGCCATGCAGTTGCCATATTTTAAGTAAAATAATATAATTTAAAAAAAAATAAAATAATTAGTAAAATTATTTTTCTTTTTTTTTCTTCTTTTTTTTTTTTTTTTGGAAAGGGACAATAACAGCTTTAGCTACAACAGATAAGTCAGGGATGAAGCAGCTATCGCAGTGCTGCTCTGGATAGAATTTTGCAGACATATACTGATTTTTTATTCTTTTTTTTTTTTTTTAATAAAATAGATGAGATTTTTTATAGAGCCCCAAGAGGCATAAAAGCAAAAAGGGCCCCATGACACCAGCTGCCCCACATGGCAAACGCAGCAGATACTTCGCCTGATCCTCAGTCTCTGGCCCCAATCTTTCCCCCGCAGCATCCTTGGCTGCACCTGCGGCAGGAGCAGCTGTCAGCACAACACCCCAGATTCCTCTCTGCAGAGCTGAATAGCTCACATGAAGAAAGGGAGGCCACCGTCTCTGCTCCATCTGCAGTAGGGACGAGGTTACTGGGTTATATTTCATGCTGCCTTGAATGAGCTCGCTCCTAGGAAGGGCACCAGAGCAACTTGGGGTCGCATGGGCAAAGCCCTGTCCTCAGGCTTTCCTGTGAATGTTGCAAAGCAGGAAACCCTTGTCAGCACTGAGATATATATGGGCCTTGTTCCCACTCTTACACGTCTGCCCTCTATGTTGCATACATAGTATGCAGGAACAGGGCATAGGGGCATATTCCTTCCTACAGCCACTTTATATTCCAGAAACAGACAAAAGGACTTTAATGCAAAAGATAATCACACTTCTATTCCCACACTTACACGTGTATTACAAGTGCATGTGAAAAACCTCCTGAGAAAGATGTGTAACGGATGCTTTATGTGTTGATCGGTTTTACTTTTACCACACAGCAGCATTACACCAGTGTCAGCAATTTTCTCAGATATATTAGTTTTATTACTGCAGCCCCTATTGGCCCCACTCACACACAAGAATCACCTCAAAGACCAAAGGGCCTACAATCTTCCTTAATTACATCAGTATAAATGAGATCAGCATTTGGTTCTGTTGCTTTCTTTCCCAGCACGCGGTTACTGTCAGCTTAGGTAACTTTTCAAACAAGTGATTCTTCCGCAATGAAATTCAATGGATTTATTTAAGTTCAATAGATTTTAATATTATACTTGCAGTAGAGGAGCAAGTCTTATTCTTCTGAGGTGTTTTATTTGGGCTGCCACACATCAATTACAGCAATGTAATCGATGTAATCTTTTTAACTTCTCTGGAAAAATATAAAACAAACTAACAAGCAAACCCTCATCTCCCTCCCTAAAACCCCAGTTCCCGAACACAAACCCTTGAATTTATGTTCTCCCAATATTACAAAGTTTCCCCAGGTATCCAGAGACTTCACTATCCATGAAACCTAAGGGAAATTATACAGTGATTGACTTCATAGTTATTGCAATTTGACATTGTGCTTCTCAACCTCTGGGGTCTCAATTCTTATTTGAATTACTCAGATTAAGTATAATGTCACTAATGAAATCACTGTCACTTTACAGAGGTGTAAAACCGAGAACAGATTTTGCCCCAAAACTTAACCAGTACAAAGCCATGATCCTATCAGCAGAGGCTAAGCTGTTTTCTGCATACTCTTGTGATTTGGTAGATTCCATTGCTTTCAAATTGCACAAATTCTGTTTTTCAATTTTACTGAGTTAGCTGGATCTAAACATTTAGGCTATAAATCTGTATCACTAAATATTCTCTGATTGAGAACACGCATTAGAATTTTTGAAGTTACTTAGACGAAATAAGAAGAGTGTATGTAATGCATCATCACACCTGATGGTTTATATAATGAAACTGCTCATTACTTCAGATTTTCACGAAGTTAGAGTAAGTTAGTCTCCCCTTTTTACTACCCACCCTAATTGCTTAATACTTTCAATAGTCATTCCCTAGATCTTTCATTCCTACCTGAAGCAATGAGAAGCAAGGCAGCCCATATTAATCTCATTCAGGCATCACTTACTGCCACTTATATAACTGCATTCTAGACAAGCTAAAGACAAAAGGGTTTTGGAGTCTGAAAGTCATCAATATCTCATTTTTATCTGTGCTCCAGACATGAGGAGCATCACTATGCGGGGCAAAGAATAAAACCAGCATTTGAAATAACAATTTAGCCTTTAGTCAGTTACAAACCCATCTCTCCTGCAAGGTCTGATGTTCACTACAGCTCTAAAAAGAGGTCTCTGCAGCATGAACCCCAGTTAAGTAGCTGAAAAAAAAAAAAAAAAAAAAAAACAGAAAATCCATACTGCAGGATATCTACTGCATATTATTGTAGGTAGCTTAGGAGTAAATCCAGCACCGAGAAAGTACAAATCCAGCAAAATGGACATGGTTTTGGGCACCCTACTCTGTGTGACTCTGCTTGAGCAGGGTTGGACCAGATGGACCCAGAGGTCCCTTCCAACCTCAACAACTCTTTGATTCAGTGAAAATCAGCTATATTTGTTCACTACATCTCTCTCTGATAAAAATAATACAATGAAGTTCTTGTAAATTACAATATCCACGAACTTCATACTTTAAAAACTAGCAAGTGAGGCAGCAGTCCCTTGTACTGTGCCTGACTCAGTAAAATCTTTCCCCAATGCATGCTGACTTCCCTTGCCATGTTGGACTTTCCAGGCCATGATCCTGACAGCGTCCTTCTGAAGCAGGCTCCCAAATTCCACCAGGCAGGCACACACTTATCATCATACACATGCCTGGTGCCTGAGTCAGGCCTCGGAACTGCCCCTTCTTTGTAGGGTAGATTCATATCGTAATCATACAAAGTATGTCAGAAGCAGGTAGCGTTTTGAAGAACGAGGTTTGAATAATTAATTCTGTCTCTATGAGCCCCCACATCTCTTTGCAAATCGGTGCATTAATTAGCGCTGCTGGAGCTCCAGCTTCCCTCCCTGGCCCTTATCTTACAACCTGTTTAGGTGAGCCCCATGCCTCTGCACTGTCTTCTCTCTCTGTCTGAATCCTCAGAGCAGCAAGCACATTTGTTTTACAAAGTCATGGTGGTAGAAGAGCAATGTGCTGAAACTGGAATGTTCAGTTATCAGGCTGGGAAAGATTCCCCAAAGGTTAATCACCTTCTTCCAGTGTCTATGCCTACCCCAGGACACTGGCAGTCACCTGAAAGACAATGCGACAATACAAACAATTTTGTAGCTAACTCAAAAATAGCTTTTATTAGCTGTCATTTTAGAAGGATGCCATTTCAGCTGCTAGGTCTTACAAGGACCTTTATGTTTATGAATGTATGAGAAACTCTGAAAAAAATTGTGCTTATTTATGTCCAGAAGTTGCAATAAATAAATAAAAAGTACTTGTAAGATATAGCACTGCAACCACGTTTCCACAGCAGCCTTCAAAAATCCCCAGCATTTTAATTGAAGATGCTTTTTTTTTTGTCCTTTTTTTTTTTTTTTTTAAAGCTGTATGTACAATTATCTCTGTAGAGTGGCATGAATGCAAGAGAAAGAAGTTGAAGGCAAAAATATTCGCTCAGTTCAAACGGCATCACATGATGCTACATTCAGGATGGCATGCCTTTGAAAAGGCACAGTCAAAAATCTGAAGGCTTCAGTATATTCTTCATCTAGAATCTGTTTTGGATAGGGCTTACAAAAGCCACTCTGTGCTTTGATCAGAGAGGTATATTTAGAAAGGACTACACAAGCCAAATGATTTTTCCAACAGATTCATGCCTTGTTTTCTGTCCACTGACTATCCAAATCGGCCCTCGGATGGTGATAAATGTAGGGACATGCTTTAAAAAGCAAAAAAAGCAATAGTTCATCACTAATCAGATAAAACAAGAGATATTGTTTATACTGTGTGCGCATAGCTTTAGAGGCATCGGTTTCTCAAAACACTGTGCATGTCTCTAAAGTCAGTGAGACTTAAACAAATGCTGTCATGCTTTGCTGAAACATGGCCTTGAACCAACGTTCCAATTAAATGAGGAAAAAAATGTTCAGAAGACACCAGGCACCAACCCTTTGAGTTTTGTTCCTACTTAACGGATGGGCAGGCAGAGGAATAGAAACAAAATGGTATGGGAACAAGAAAGGTGTTGGAAATATGAACTGGACAGTCTACTGCCGGCATCTGTGATACTGCTGGCCTCCGCTTATGTAAAAAAAAAAAAAATGAAAGTATCTAAATCTATTGTGGTAAGTAATGAATTCTGTCACACTGCAATGACTAGAAGATGATCCTTGTAGAAATCAAAGGACTATCTCTCACATTTTTAATCAAATGTTATATGGTCTGACTATCATGTTAGCCTGTTCTCCACTGCCTGAGGTTGCACAGAACTCAAATGCTCACACAGCTCAAATGCTGGAGATTTTGCTGTCTGCACTCATACTGCAGCTTGGGAAGAGGAATTTCGGCCCTGTAGCAATGATGAGAAGATGGTCATCTAAAATGGAGTCTTCAAAGAAAGCAATGTTGGTTTCTGCTGAAGTTAAAATTTTCCATCTACTTCAACGCAAACAGAATTAAACCTCTCTTAAGACCATTGCACAGATCTGGTCTTGTGGTCTTGCCCTTCAATCTTTGGATATATTTTTATTTTACTGTCTCTTCAAATCTCATGAATTCCTGTAAAAGCAGCTTTAGAAATGTGTTTTTTGTTTTGTTTTGTTTTTTTGTTTTTTTTTTAACTTACCTTTTTATAACCTTATTTAGCAAAATGAGCAAGCTCCTAGAAACTTGTCTAAACAAATTAAAATACAGGTCAGAAATGTAAAAAGTAATGTGTAAATAGTACCAAAAATAATTAAAAAATAGCTTTCAAAGTCTATGTTGCAAGAAGAATTGAGGACAGTTTCAAACTGTATCATGCACTGAAATAAAGCAGTGATTAATATATCAAAAAAACCTTTTAGCTACTCTGAAAACCCAACTGTTTTAAAAATAATTTCTAATATTTACACCAATATCTTGGCACATGGAAATCACCTGAACTATTTATTTTCAGTGGAGCAACAGTCTGCCACAGCCTGAGGATGTGACCGGTACGAAGTCTATTATTTCACTTGGATTTAACCACATAGAACAGCTTTCAAAGCACATTACTTTAAAGGATGGTTTGATATGAACAGCCTAACTTTATTACAGGCTCAGCCAATACAGAGGCACAGAAATAAGGCAGCTAAAAATCCCCCCTATTACTGGATAACTTCAATGCTGTATAGGAGCAGGAGGCTGATGAGATGCCGATAAATAACAACCAGTGTTAGAGGAAGGAAATCACTCCCGTATATTGTCATGAGCAGATTATCCAGCTTTTTTGTATAAGGATATTGGCTTTCTAAATGAAAGCAGATTTGAAAACCCAAACCAAGGGAAACTTAAATGTTTACAAGCGCTGTAATCTAGATATACCATTAAAAACGGAGAAGATGACTCCCTGCTTGCCTCAAGCATTTCCAAACTTTTGTGACTGACTGGCTGAGAAGTTTCTTACCTTGCTGTTCCCTCTGTGTGCCTTCTGAAACTTGATAGGGTATGATTATTAAACAGTTCCCACCTTTAACAATCAAAATTTCAAAGATCCATTAAACTGATAAAGTTAAAGATGACATCCTTAAGTGTGAAACATTTTTTTAAAAAAGATTGCACTCTTAAGCAGGCAGAGTTACTTACAGGGAAGGCTAATCCATTCGACCTGCTAAAGCTATATTTCACATTTGATTAAAAACATGCCACTCTAAGTACACAGAAAAGGCTGGAAGACAACAGTGTTGGGCCATTCCTGCTCCAGCCAATATTTTCTGTGAACTTGCGGGGAATTGGCAGAAACATTAATCTTCTTTCCATCCCCTTCTCCCCTCCTCCCATTAAATCCGCTGCTAGGAAAACACTCTCTCGTGATGCCCATGGGGAAGATGTCCCTGCTGAGACAGGATAAAAGACTCTTACATGACTCTT
>VXAV01004945.1:64498-78853 GCA_013399715.1 Alectura lathami | reverse complement strand
CTAAATGTTAATTTAGCTTGGATGAAATTTGCATCTCTTTCAAATCAATTCTGTACAACTGCAAATCCCATATTTTAAAGAGTTGTGCCCAGCCACTTTTCAGTAAAGTGCGCAGTTTCTGATTTTGTCAGCTCTCTTTGCTATTCCCTTTCTAAAATCCAAAGCTTCCCCTTCCAGGTATGCATAGAAAATAATAAATTTACAGTGATTAGCTCAGAGAGGTCCTACAGCACAGCAAACAGCTACTTAATGCCTATACATCACCCTAGTGCAATGCAAATACAGTATAGGGCTGGGCATATTAAGAACATGCCTCTGTTCCTGGCCCATGGGTTGTAGCTGCAGAATACGGCAAGCTTTTCAGCCTCTCTCCAGACATCATTGCAGCAAACCAGATCCACAGACAGGAGCTCTTCATGGGTCAGCAGCCTCCAAACCTCCTGCTTTGCAAGATGGAAGTAGATCCTCTGAACACAGCAAGCGTATCAGCAGAGACATAAGTCCAGCTTGTGGCCAGATATCCATCCTGGGGACCTGCCAGACTTCCCACTCAGCCAATCCATTTTTAAAGACAGGGAAAGACAGGCCCTTATTAGCACCTTACAGTTTTTGAATTACTTTGCTGGATCTTCCTAATGAGACAGCAATCTGTCCCAGGGTATTAGGAGAAATAATTGATAGATTTTCACTTTCTGATTGGATTGCACGGGTGTATTCAAAGGTTAGGAGGATGTTGGCAAACCCGAGCAGAGGAAAACTGACATGGAGCAGCTGTAAGTTACAATACATGCAGAAGCAGACTTGCAAACACTGCCTTTTCGTCCTACCAAAGAATGAGAATCTTTTTTTTTTTCCACTCAGCAACAGACAATAGCCACAGCATTCATCTTCTGCTTTGATCGGACCAAATATAACCTTTAGCTGCACCTTGTAGAGCTTTCTGTAAATACTCACACTCAAACAAAACAATCTCTAAACACCTGCACCACCTCTTTTTCTCCAATTTACATTTTACTGACCTCTACCTAAACCAGTTCTGCAGGGTGCAATTTTTAAATGCATTTTTCTTTTTCTGCTTCCCAACATGCAAGCAATATCAAGCAAAGTTAATCTTTTACTCCAAGAAAGATAACTAGCTCTATTTCCCTAACCAAAATACTCCTTAATGTCTAATGCCCAAACCCACACAACAATTCTCACCTTACCATAGTCTTCAATTCACCAGCCTACTTCTGCAGTTTGCCAAAAGTTAACACACACTGGGATCTGTACATCACCACAGCTTTTCCCCCTACGTGTTATTTCCACAAGGGAGAAAAGTAACCTCAGGCTCCCTAAAATGACGGCAAAGACAGTGAAACTTCTCCCCTCCAACTTCACCTGTTGGCAGGATGGACTTTCACATGGGAACCCTGTTGTGTAGGCACCCTTCAAGTCAGAAGTGAAAACAGACATTTTGGGAGAATGATTCATCTCACTCCAATACAGCTCCATAAAGGACTGGGGGATAAATCCCTTCACCCTGGGAGGGTGGTGAACCATTTCAAAGCAAAATTGGAACAACACAAAAATCAGCGATGAGTCACACAAGCAGGGAACCACATGGAAGCACAACTTATTTCCAAGGGAAATGAGGCAGTTTGGATTTTCACTTCCTTACTAAAAAGTTTAGAATTTAAATTTGAATTTTTGATTCCATGCATTTCTCCTCATTTTTTTTTCCCTGTGAACACTTGCCATAGAAAAACACAGTCAGAAGCCTCCATTCACAGATGTTCTGCAAGGCAAAAAAGCATTTTCAATGTGATAAAAAAACAAAGCTTGCACTGAAACTGAGAAACTTTGGCTAGATTAGTGTGGGCAGGACCTCAGCTGTCACCCCTCATGTACAGTTTGGGTTGATATGGCCCTCGCAGCTCCAAGAGCCTGGCCTCACACAGGTTGTGTGCTTTATACCCACAGAGCATCATGGTTAAAGCACGCCTGAATTGCTGCTCCTTGGAGAGATGGCCGGGAGCCATGCAAGTCCATCCCATTCCTCCAATGTCCTCCCTGAGCCGTAACATTTGGTTTAGTTCCTTTGGTCTATGAATATAGTGATCAGTGAAGAAATACCATAAAAATCTCTCTAGCTTGCAATTTTCATCCGTCATCAAAAGTGTATTCAAAATGTAAATAAGAAATGCCCTTTCTGTAAACTTTTTTTTTGTTTGTTTGTTTTTGAGTGCAGAAGTACATCTTTCCTGAGCTCAAGCACTTCTACAGCCTGACCTAGTAAAATCCTGTCATCTGAACTTTATCATGTGGCTGCCCTGCTTTCTTTCCCAGCCATGGGAGCACAAGGCGCAGGCTACAGTATTAATCAGTGCAACTTCTGCCTAAACCTGAGATCCACACAAGTTCTGTAAGAAGGAAACCGCAGCAAAGCAGAGAAAACTCTCTGTGCCACATCCCTTTGATGCCCTCCATCAACCCAGCAACATTTAGATAACAACATATTGCATGCAGTAACAAAAGAACATGCTTTAAATGGTACTCTTGTTACGAATTTGTAAACATAGCTAAGCAATGATAATACCTCCCTTCATGCTCACTTTTGGAACAGCTGCTGTCACTGTTGCAGACCATCTGCAGATAGGAAGGTAACTTAGCAAATACCTCTAAAATCCCTCTGCTTAACAAGTAGGTAAGGAGAGACAATCAAAATGAGAGCAGCAGCAAGAGATGCTCTTGCTTCTTTGTTCCCACGCCGCTATCTCTTAGGACTAATTTCAAAGAGTCGATAAATTGGACCTGGGTTGGTAGAAGTCAACAGTTCCCAGGATTAACGGTGCTGAGAACTGCTCTACCACTTGTAAAAGCACTTACATAAGCATAAGAATAATGCAGTCTAGCTCAACCACTCTCTCTTTATTCTTTGAAATTGCTTTGCTTTTATTTTTTTATTATAAAGAACAGTCATTTGCACCATCTGATGATATCTCGAAAGATCTAAATTCACCACTTGGTGAATACTGAGTTTTCCTGCACTCGGAAACAAAGTTTACCCTCTGGATTTTGATGCAGGGCAAGACACCCTGATGGCTTCATGGGGAATTTGGCACAGATGATCTCAAGGAAAGGAAAGGGCTGGGATGTGTAGAAAAGTGCTTGTTGTATGGGCAGCAGGAGGCAGTTCCACGCGTAGGAGGTGAGAGAAGGCAGCACGCTGGGAGTGGGAGAAGGCTACAAAGAAAGTCAGCTCAGAGGAGAGAGTGAGGAACATAAGGAATATCACAGTGTGTGGGATGAGATGAGAACAGAGATGTAGGTTTTCAGAGAACTTTAAAACAATTATAGGTTTTTACCATGGGAGGTTCTGTTTGACTAGATCAGAGCACTTGCTTCCTTGTTACGTGCCTGGAATTGAAGCTTTCAAAGAAAGAGCTTGCTAATACTATTCCATACTTTAAATTAACATTTTATTTAAATGCTTTAATATAGTTTCTAGATACATTAAAGCCTTACTGATGAAATCTTGAATATAATAATGATAATTTACATATCTGAGCCACATTTGCATTGAATAACAAGATAGCTTTCCAGAACGGAGTGTGCCATCAATAGCCCCCATTACTCTCGAGTCTTCCTGAATTTCCCTTGCTGCAGCATTCACGTCAAATTCAAAAGGTTACAGATTTAGCTGGAAGAAAGGAGACTGTGATACTATTGATGATTGGGTATCTTTCCCAAATTTTAGCTTGATGTATCAAAAAGCATCTTTTTAACGCATGTACTTCATTAAGCCACAATTGGCATGTCTTCAGGAGCTTTACAAGAGACACAAATCTATTTTTTAATTTAGTGGTCTTTTCTGTTAAAAAGAAAGGGAGAGAGTGTTCATACCCGTCCTACAAATAAAACGCAAAGTGTCTGTATCTTTCCACAGTACATCTCCACACTTCCCTGAGGGATTTTTCAATATAAAATCGGATCTCAGTTATCAAGAGTCAGCACAATAAACCACATATGTGACTAGGTTGGAGCAGATTTTCTTGGAAAGGCACATTTTGAGAGTTTCTGAATGTAAGGACTAGAAAAGATGGTAAAAGAAGAAAAAGATGCCTGATGAATCATGTGCCTAAGAGCAGCAGCCTGGTGAGCACTGTGCAAGCAGTACTGGATGCAGGAAAATCATCAGCCAAGAAACCTGCCTCTAGGTACACTGAGAGGTTCTTACATTGGAAGAATAATGTTGAAGGTGGGTTTGGAGATTTGTTTGGGTTTGGTTTTGTTTTGGACAGTTTGTTTTTTCTTATCTTAGAGTTGATGCTTCACAATAAGATTTATGGAGACTATGAATCTCATAAGCCTTTAGAGAGTCATACGAGATTGGCTCTGACGCATACAGAATGTAGGAAACGGGGGAAAAAGATTTTATTTTCATTTTTTATTGTTAATCAGTTTTGTGAACTCTAGCCATAATTCTTTAAAGCTGTGTCTTGTCTCCCAGAATGGATTTAAACCTGCAAAAGGAAACATGTTTGATTTTGGTTTATCCAAAGAAATGATGACAGCTGAAATCCGGAAGAAAACTGGACATCTGTATCTCTCAAGAAATCAGAACATCAGAAGTTATAGAAGTTCTGAAAACCTTGGGAAAAAAAAAAATATATACATATAAAGGATCTTCTTACTGCTGTGAAAAGAGGCTTGTGTAGGGGAAGAGAAGATTTTCTCGCAGATATTTATTTCCAGATCTGCCTCTTCTAGACTTTATCAGCTTGTATTTCAAAGCAGCTGGTAAAGTATGCCATATGAACCACTGGCTTCCTCCTGAATGACAATTCTTATGCTGCTATAAAGATGCACAGCACCTGCCACATATTTTCTATTATCCAACACCCACTACCAAGGCTCTATAGCATTCCACTAGTTAATAAAACATCACTTACTTAAGGCCAAAATTCAAAAAACTGCATTAGAATAGCAAGCCAAACTCGACTGCCAGTATTTCAACATCTGCCTGAGCTCTGAATTTTTCAAATGGGTGAATTTCTAAAATGTCTTTTATGTCTCTGGCACTGTGAGACAAACTCATGATGGGAATTTATTTCCCATTTATGTCACATTAACTGATGGAGCTGCTGAAGTCAATCACTCACAAGACAAAATGGAAGGCAGAGCCTATCACTGACTTACTCTATACTAAACAGCACCTGAAGAAAGAAGAATTGACAAAGTTTTTCTTAGTCCTTAAAGTAAATTTTTACTTAGTTTTTTAATCACTTTGAGTACTTGCCATTCATCAGACACACTATTTTTACAGGAAAACTTCAAGCAATCTGTCTAAAAATCCTGCGTAAATTTTAAGAGGTTCAGAGACCAGAGAAGGTCTGGGGTTGTGGCATGAGTTCATCCATAGCTCTACCAAATCAATATCCCCTTTAAACCACATCACTCTCCTTCACCTTGCAAGTTTTGAAATAGAAAATATAAGTCACTGCTTTAACTGAATGTTTTTCTTATATGATTTCTTCTCCCATTTCAGCACGTGCAGTATTTTCCTGAGGGATGCTTCTTTTTTTTTTTTTTTAATTTTTTTTCCTGCTTCAGCTCTGAACTGTTATTTCCACAGGCACTCTCTATAAAGCAGGGGAAAAACTTCAGCACTGCATCGTTCTTAGAAGAAAAAGCTACAGTGAAGCACCAGTTAGAAGTTTCTGCTACTGTGCACTCACTGTGCACTGGAATACTTTCTTTGCAAGCTGGGAACAGCTGTTAACCACACAGCTCTGGACATAACTGTGCAGCTCTTCTGAAAAACTGGTCATGGGGGGGGAGGTGGTGGTGGTGGGGTAAAATAAAAGTCAATCAATCAATACATGAAGTACCTTAATCATTACAATTTTCTGAATTTTTAAGTCACACAGAATGCTTACAAGTTGTATACCATGTTTCTTTGATTACCACCTTTCAACCTCATCTTTCTGCTGCTCAGCACGCAGCCCGTGCTTCAGTTGCAGCAGTTTCTGCTGATGCCAGGGCCGGCTGCTGCAGCGAGCTTGTGGCTCCACTGGGGTCAGAGGTGCAATATCTGTTCTGTTATTAGAGAAATTACTCAGTGCAATTTCACAGTTCAGCAGAACAGACTTATTGCTTGTATGCACTGCGTGTGTGTGCCTTAACAAGCACTTAAGTTTTTCAGCTTCTGTTCCTTAGTGGAAACATCCATCTTTAACAGCTTTAGAAATGTTAGCGGGTATGGTTTCTTTTCCTACTTAACTTTAATAAGGAATTACTACCTTGCATATAATTATGTTTATAAGAGCAAAATTTCCCATCTTTTCTATAAATTCTGAAACAAAAATGAACTCCATACTTTAGAGAAAATCTGAAGAAAGTAACAGGTGGCTTTTTAGTACAATGATTACTTTTATTATTACAGTCTGAATACTGTGTTAGCAGCAACCATCTCTTCTTGTGAACACCCTTCCAATTTCAATTGCTTTATCCAAGTTATCTGTTTACGTCTGCAAAGGCAGGATCAGGGAACAGCAAAGCTATTTCTGCAATATTTTATTTTATTTATTCTCAATGAAAATGAGAAGGTCTTTTTTACAGCTGCACAGCCTGTAATGTCATTTCCAAGCAATCAGCTAAAAAAAACCCCACAGTCACTTTGCAGGTTTAAAAAGAAAAAAAAAAAAAGAAAAAAGAAAAAGAAGAAATCAATTCATGTTGTCACAGTCTATCTAGAGTCATATTGTCACCAGTCATTGATACTGAATGAGAACATCTGGGGATTCAATTACTCATGACATGAATAATAATATTTCATTTTTGTTAAATAAAAGTTTTTAGTTGCAGGAACTTCTGCTCACTCCATGTGATCCTGGAATGAAAGCTCACAGCAATGAAGACATGGGAAGCCACAGTCTCTGGCATCCAGGGGTGCATCAGTGCAGCTGTATCTGCAACCTCCAACAGAAACTCGTAACAGGGAAAATCATTTTTGAGCTCCTAGGTAAAAGATGGGCTCCTGAAGTCCTAGCAGATTTCCTCACTATCACTATGGTCTTTTAAAAGCCTAAATTTATACCCTGGATCAGCAACTATCACTTGCCATTTGAAACTAAGTCAGAGACACCTGCAGCTGTCCAGTACTTAACCCAAACCACCTATACAAATAGCTGTAGGATCTATCTAGGCCTTTATTTTAGGCTTCCAGTTTAAGATGAATCTCAGTTCATATGTTTCAAGTGGATGCTACTAAACCTCTGTTTCTAGCTAGTACATTCTTCTTCTTTCCTAATCAGGTGCAGCTACCTATAGTCTTAGTGTCAAAGCCAGGATCAAATCAGATAATGCTCATTTTTCAGCAGTGAGTGGGCAGCAATACTCATGCTAACATCGCACTGACTTGTGCACATGAACTGTTGTGAGATGAAGTTCAGAAGCCAAATATCCAGACATTGCTGAAAGTCACTTCTATATATATTTTATGCCAGGTGAGGCCTGGCACCTTGCTTTCTCTCATGCTTTCTCCATGGCCATTCATTAAGGATAGATTATGACAAACAGACATACTTGTATCTGCTGTACAGCATCATGACTTTGCTGACACTTAAGTGTTCCCTGCAGGAAGTCGCACAAAAGCCTTAAAAATTCTAAAGGCCAGAATGAAAAATATCTTCCATTATAGCCCAGCTAAGAGAAATGCCGTGCTGGCACTTTGCTGTTGTAGAAATGCCGCACAGGGTACGACTTGCAAAACACATCAGGAGAACACATAGAGAAAGTGGGGTAGGTCCTCTGTGGCTCAGAACTGGCAAAACATTATCACTAGCAATAGTCACAGCACCGCTATGAGACTGCCCTGAACACATGAAATTGGGGCTCACAGTCGTCTTTTGCTGACCACAAGAACTTCAGGAACTGCCTGGCTATAATGGCAAGTTCCAGATGTGAAAATCTGCATCACCCCATAGGAGGAATCTCAAGTCAGTGCCCTCCGAAAATAAAAAACAGTCACCAATTACTGCTTGCAGGTCTTGTGCCTGGTTTTATGTAATGTATCTAGTCCCACTGCGATCATTGCCTTTTAAAAATGTTTAACATTTATGGACTCCAGTAAAAATGTTTTTAATATAATGTAGATGAAGTATAAACAGTTAACCTTGAACACTGGGGAAATGTACTAGGGTTTTAGTGGCTTTTCATTTTTTCTTTTTTACCTCTACATATTTTAGCAATAATTGTCTAAGTTTTTCTAATTACAAACCTTTTAGAATCATTCAAGTATTTGCAAATTCTGTAAATGGTACAGTATCATTTATTTCATAAAAAAGTGATGCTCAAAAGGCAAAGAACACTGAAGAGAGGACTAAAATGGTCTTTGCTGTCATAGGAGTATTGGTATAGATTTTCTGACATTGTCCCCTCCATGTCTTACCACTGCCTTTTCTGGGACCAATGCTAAGGATCACGCACAAAAAAATCCTGTAAATCAGCAGTTCATTTCTAACTATTTATTAAACATGTAAGAGTAAGATCACAGATAACATGAATCTGGGGGAATTGGCTGTACCAGAGGGACCTGGATAGGCTGGAGATGTGTGCTGACGAAAACCTCATGAAGTTCAACAAGAAGCGCAGAGTCTTACACTTGGAGAGAAGCAACCCCTGGCACCAGGACATGCTGGGGCACCCAGCTGGAAATCAGCACTGCAGAAAAGGACTTGGGGGTCCTGATGGACACCAAGTTGAACTAGAGTTAGCAATATCCTCTTGCTGCTACGAAGGCTAATGGTATTCTTGGCTGCATTAGGCAGCAGGTCAGAAGAGGTGATCCCTCCCCTCTGCTGAGCATTGGTGAGGCTGTACCTGTAGTGCTCGGTCCAGTTCTGGGCTACCAGTATGAAAGAGACCTGGGCATACTTGGAGTGAGTCCAACAGAGGGCCACCAAGATGATGAAGGGACTAGAGCACCTCTGGTACGAGCGGAGGCTGAGAGAGTGGGGACTGCTCAGCCTGGAGAAGAGGATGGTCAGGGGATCTATGCATATCTTTAAATATCTGAAGGAAGGGCGCACAGAGAATGGAGCCAAGCCTTTGTCAGTGGTGCCCAGTGCCAGGACAAGAGGCAATGGATACAAACTGGAACACAGTAGGTTCTGTCTGAACATCAGAAAACACTTTATTGTGCAGGTGACAGAGCACTGGCGCAGGTTGCCCAGTGAGGTTGTGGAGCCTCCTCCTTGGAGATCTCCAAAGTCACCTGGACACGGTGCTGGGCACTCTACTCTGGGTGTCCCTGGTTGAGCAGAGGTGGGACCAGTTGGCCCAGAGGTCACTTCCAACCTCGGCCATTCTAACCTCATGACTAACCTATGATGTAGCATAAGTTACTAAGAGAAAGCTCCTCCAAGTCAACAAAGCTCTCCTAGTCCTAGACTTCAGTTCCTGGGCTGCTTCAACAGAAGCAGATGTGTATACTTTTTTTTTTTTTACTTTTTTTTTTTTTTTTTTTTTTTTTTTTTGCCCCAAATGTAAATTTACATCTGAGGTTATTCCCAATAAGTTTCATTCTCCCCACTGACTTTCTAAATAACCTTAGTCTGATGATTTTCAGTGCCTAACCATCATTCAAGGAAAGGATACACACAAATGACTAACTTAGGGAACAAGTATTTTGACTGGAAAACAAAGCTGGGGGGAAGGGGGAGGGATTTGTATTTTAAGGTTGTCCCATTTGCTGTTTCTTATACTGGATTGACTTCTCAATACCCAGCCATAAAGGTCCCTTTACCTACCTTCATTCAAACTACTGTTCAAAGGCTCATTCTTTAAGCAAACCCAAGAAATACTGCTTCTGTGTCACTCAAATCTTCTCCCCAGACCAATGTAAATTTAACTTGAACCAGTAGATATTGTAGCACTATTAAGTGGAACAGATAATGAACCTAAATAACTGCTCAATCTTATTAGTGTAGCCCTCATACACCTTCTGTTTTTCTTCAAGCCCTGCTGCTTAGCATTCATACTGCCTGATTTGAGACTAAAATTAGATTATAGGAATGCGTGCTTTTTACAAGAGGTCTTTTATTTGTTCCATAAAGTATTTAGCACTCTTTAGGCACTGTATAAATAAAAATAATCACGATCTTGGAATTCACCTTCAGGAATGGAAATGAAGAGATCTGAATCTTCTCATTTCTGTTGCATATTATCCTCATTGGGCACATTTGGATGGCAAGTCTTTGTAAGACAAATTAAAAAGACACTTGGAAGTCTGGTAAAGGTGAATAATAGAAAAAAAAAATAAGAGAATATGTCTCTACTTTTAGAGTTTTACAATAGGGATTAAAAATAAAAGCCCTACCAGACTTTTAAGATAAAGATCTGCTGTCATAATCATTAATGTTTGTGAGAGATGCTAACGATTGCTGGTGAGAAATGGTGGTGGGTTCAAAACCCAGGTCACTGAGCAAAACTACTTACACGCGTTTTTAGATTCAAAAGCTATCTATAATTAGGAGCCATTTCAAGACTGAGCAGTGATTTTTGAGGGCTCTGCACGCTGGAAACAGTTACCTGCCTTCTGGGTCAGAGCTGTATCAAGTCCAACAATCACTTTTGTATGACTTTCTCCCTCCTCCCTAGGGTCTATATTTAGGACTTAAGTACCAAATATCGAAAGCATTTTGAGGTTAAGCATGCCAATGTCCTCAAAACTCCAGCAGGCATTGCCTTACGTCATTTGCTGCTTTAACACTTCTAAAACTCAGTCTGCTAGTACTCACCTTAAATTAAAGCTATCATCAGGTGAAACAGCTAGTCTACACTATTTCCCCAGGCTCCATTTTCAGGCAACAGAGAAAGAAAAACAATTCCCCAGGGTTATTCACCCTGTCCTGAGATAAGGCACCTATTACTCTTCATTTCTGCCTGGGTTCTTTAGAGTACATTTGTGACAGCTAAATGTAGGCAATGTGAATCCTACTGTTGGTACCTTCGTAATTTTTGAATGCAAGTCATCAGTAAGCACATATGGATAATCACCTCTGTGCTCCTTAGACTGCTCTTAAGATTTTAAAAATATCACTCCAGAAAGGAATCAGATTGTGCATAAGTGTGTTTTAACATTCACATCAGCTGTAAAAAGCCATATTTCATTATGAGATGTAAAAAAAAAAAAAAAAGCCAACAGCTAGAAGAAAGAATAACCCGATCTCACATTTTAATGAAATTGAAGCTTTACTCAGAAAAAAATAAAAATAAGAATAGTGAAGAGAACTTTCATATCATTTATTCGGAAAAACAGATGCACTTACAATAACATCAAGCCCACTGCTATCCCAAATAATTACTGTTATTTACATTACTGCACCTCAGAAAGCCCAAACAGCACCAAGATGTTCATAGACAGCACATATAATGGATAACTGGCAGTCCTGCTTTCAGTACAGGGAAATAGCTCAAAGGATGGATGAAGTAAAGTACTATTTAGAAATAAGCATCTGAGGCATAGAGAAAGGTCAAATGTAAGAATTTTTTTAGTGATTAGTTAAATTTGAGTCTCAATTTAAAATAATGATATTCTTCAGAAAATGGCAGGCATCCAAATTGTGAAAAACCTACTCTTTAAGACAGTTGACTCCAGAACATGAAATATCGAGGGCTGGAATCTTTTTATTTCCTTTTTAATTATGTAGTTTCAGAAAAGATGCATGATGATATCATTTCCAAAGACTAACTCTGGTTAGCTGCATATAGTTTGACATTCAAGAGGTTTTAATGTTATCAGCTACCACTGCCTGCCACCTGGTCTTCTTGACCTATTATTTATATGCCTTAAAGTGAGTTTTGAGAAGGGATTTGGAGGCAGAAAGCAATATATCCCCACTGGAAGAGAGGGTCACAGTGGTCTATACGAAATCCCTGCTTCATATAAACAAGAATTAATTTCAATAAATTTTGTATCCAAGGTAGGGGTAATTCTTTTGTATACTAGGAGAGAGAGATGTATGGTGTAGGTGTTCAAGCCTGACATAAACAGCAAAGCAGCTTTGGTGACATGAGAGGACATCCATCCATCCATCCATCCATCATATATGAAGCACAAGCAGGAATAAGTATAATCTGGTGTTCTCAAAGTAAGGGAAATTGCTTGTCAAAAGACCCTAACCAGAAGGGGACCAGAAAAGCAGACAAAGAAGATCACCCCAGCTAACCCCATTGGGTCCATGCAATACCCATGAAGATAAAAACTAATCTGGATTTAGTTCATTTCCCTGTTACTGTCAGAAAAAAAAAAAAAAAAAAATCCTTTTCATTTCATAGTAATTAAAATGCTCATGGATGTTTTATTAACTCACTCTACAGAGCCACATAGATTTTATAATTCTTCCAAGCACTTACAAGTAGTTACTTGGGTTAGGCTGTCAAGACAGAAATGATTCAAAACCTTGTGTACTTAGCTCCTCGGAAGACATATCATTCCCTAACACAATGGCATTAGAAAGACTGCTGACAGTTAGTGATCAAGAGATTTCATTTTGCTTGTCATATGGTGGGTTGTCAATTCTTCTTTTCCCTTTACATAAAAGCTTAGTTGCATTAGATTTAAATAATGGTGAAGTTGCAGGTTAACATTTTTCAAAAGTACTGAAGTAACTTCAGTACTCAAATTCTATTTTCGAAATTCTGTAGACACACAGGAACATGTCTCTACCGTAAATGGAACTTAGACGTCATTAAAGAAATTTATGGAAGGGTGGAGAATAAAACCGCAAATCAATGGGGCTTAAAATTTGTACCCTACTCCAGACCACTGGTTTAAGGTACATGAGGTTCACAAATTATTATAAGAGAAGCAAAAGATTTAAATTCCCATTTAAGTATACCTTTTTGGCACAGGAATGTATTATTGCTGTTACATTTTGTTGCAGATTTCTCCCTACCCTTCCAATGAAATTCTAAAGATAGTTCTAAGATGGCCTTTCCTCAAAATACAAGTTTTCCTGAGTTATATTCAGGATTTGAGCAGAGGCTGCAGAGATCTGCCCCCATCCCCCTTTTTTTTTTTTTTTATTTTCTTTGAAAAATATCTANNTAATTTCATATGAAAAATATCTATGCAAATTATTTTTAAAAAATCAGTAAACAACAAAAACCTAGAAAAGGAGATGACCATTTTAACTTTACTCCCCCTCAAGTAAAATGCAAAATTGAGCCACTACATAAAAGATGAGAAGTAACACAAATTTTACTTCTGTTATCATTACTAACCTAGTATTAAGCAAATAAATAATCCATGTGGTTAGTCTATATTTAAAATATTTGTTCTTCTTTAAATATAAAGTACCTTTCACAGAAACAAACAGAAGAGGCTAGAGACTGAAATCATTCCTTTGATATTGCTGCTGAGTATTTTCTCGTTTAAGCTCCAAACATCATCTCCCTCGTGCCTGTAGGGCTTTGCACTGTGCATGAGCACTCTACCTCACTAAATTACATCTCCCTGGACATGGTACCGCTCCCATCACTGGCTTAGCTCAAATCCTGGTCTAGGAAGGGGTGGCTGCAAGCTTGGGTAGCGCAATGCTTTAGGAGATTATCTTCATTCATTACTCGTTCTGCATCATGCATAAATGGTGTGCTTCTCACTTCAGGTATATATGCTTTTAGTAATTTTAGTTTGGTCTCTTATAGCAGGTACCCTGTATATAATATCGAGAGCAAACATGGTTTGAAATAGCACTGCTATAGCAGCTGTAGAACATCTAAAAGGGAAAAAAAAAATAGGCCAGACCTTTATTAAATTTTAAAGTATGCCTTTGCTACACTCTTGTAAAGATCCAAATAGGGTATTCAAATCTCTAGAGATCACCAGTATAATTTCTTTATCATGTTCCATTTAAAATTTAATTATGTAGTCTACAACAAGAAATATCTGAGTACTCTAAATAGGTCATGCAATGAACAACTTAATATTATTATAAAGTTTTCCTTGTGAAGATCCTTTCTTTGATGTGCTGTTGCACACAGAAATCTTTTCTTCGAAGAAACAATATACATTCACAGATATAATAATGTCATTTAATATAAAAATTGTAAAGCTTCTTTATCATATTTTAAGTATAAATTTCCAATTCCTTCTCTAGTTAGAGCTTCTCAAAATCATCAGAAATAACTGGTAAATTAGAACTGACACAATATAATCATACAGAGTATTGTTATATCTTTCTACAGGCAAAGTTAATCTACTAGGTTTTCTTCTAAATGATGTCCACTAACTCTGATTTTCCCACGTCTTTCTATGAATGGAACACATTCTTCAGTGGCAAGAAGTTAATTTTTATTTCCTCTTTA
>VXAV01004945.1:40245-59575 GCA_013399715.1 Alectura lathami | reverse complement strand
TTCTTTGTTTCTTCTTCTAAAGGCACTCCCTAGACTTTAGCCATCTATTATTGCTCTAATAACAGATTAGCACAAACCTTATTGCTTTAGGGAATAGCAGTTGCTCATCTAGTTTAAAAACACAACTAGGCAAATCACAGGTAGCAGAAAGAAGCAGAAGAATTTATTTTCAAAGAAGGATGTTAAACTAGAATTGCACTGCCAGCTTCTGAGCAGAGAAGTGAGTGATTGGTGCATCTAAATTTCTAAAGATTTTCATTTTTCTTAAATAACCCACCCTACAAGAGATGTCAGCCTTATGAAAACAATTTTGAAATAGTCGATGCGGTGGTAAAAAATCTGAATGCGATCAGAATCTTAAACAAATATGTTGCAGACCTTTAGCATATACATTTTTAATGTAATTAATTGTGCTGCCAGTTTCACATTTGGGCAGATCAAATTCCAATTTTAAACAAAAATGTGTAAGTTAACGATTTTTGAAATACAGATCAAACTCAAATAAAACTCTGTAACTTGCAAATAAAAGAGAAGTCTGATGACTTTCCAGCTACCCAAAATTTTCACTGTTTCTCATTGACTCATCGTTTAAATCATAAAAAAAAAAAAAAACTAACCAAACAAGCAAAGCTTTAGAATAATAAGCTAAAAATATATTTTCCTAGAAAACAAACAAAATTATCCTTGCAACGTCACTGGAAATAAATAGTACAGTGACTGCTGAAAATGGTTAATGTCCACTCTAAGCGTACGATAAACATCAGGAATAGCAACACTGCTCTATAAATATATTTCATGGGAGTTTAAAAGAGAATCTTATGGAGCAGATTACTCATCAAGAATACCCTTAAAGTTTATTTAAAGATAACAGATACTCATTCTGCAGTAATTCAAGAAACTGAAACTAGACTTACACAACTAATTTTCAGATTCCTTCTACTCCCAAATGACACATACAATAAACATACGTGAAAAAAAACCTTGATAAAAACAGAAGGATTATACTCAAAAGGAAAATGAATATAAGACCATGTATTTTCACATCCTACCTACAATATGCAAGGACAACCTTGAAAAAGAATGAAGACGGAAACCTAAATATTTCATCAGGACTGCCCCAAATCCCACTGAAATCGGTGCCAATGCAAATGGGATGAGCTAGTGCTAAGGACAGTAGAGGACAAGGCTGGAAAAGCTGTTAGGTAGAAGGTGATATGAAGCACAGCCACAGAATTTCCAGGAAGGTCATTTCAGTTTCCACGTATTTTGCATTCAGCTATGTAGGACAGATCTGGGGCAGAATGGTCCACACCTATGGAAGGTGCTGCAGCCAGGAGCTTGCCAGGTGGGAGGTTAGCACCTGAAAATGCTGCCTCATAAACCTGTAGCTTTCCAGAAGTCAAACTGCACGTTTTCAAGTTGTTCACTAGATCTGCAAGAAGCTTTGACCTACTGAAGAGGCTGTGCACCCTCTAGAGAGAGCTACATAGCTATGCTCAAAACCCAGAAAGCCAGGGTGGGCGAACCAAATACCACGCGCACACATATATTTTGCCATTTCTCTCCACAGGCTGAAAAAACCTTCCCATAGGATCTAAGTAGGATGTGTACCAAAGGAGAAATGTATAAATATTTTAGTTGAAACCTTAAACTGAAGTGGAAGTGGGAAGATCTGCATAAAGATCAGCAAACAGGCTTTGCTGCCTAATAGACTTGTTTAGAGAAAGTTGCTCAGAAGAACTCTTCAGAATATTTGGAAAGTGTGGTGTTTATATCAAATGTTTTGTTCACTGAGAGATCATATGGTGCTCTTTCAGCTCAGAGGCTGACTGGCATCTGTTGTCACTAACCTGCGTGCAGGGTTTAGCACAACACAGCTTTGAGGTTTTAACAGTGCAACGTTTTGGTCTGAGTAAATGCTTTACGATGTGCTTCTGCAGAGATGTAAACTGAGGCACAAGAGACAGGGCAGGGGTTTAAAGGGCAGCTGGGGTAATCTTTAATGTATCCTGCTAGATGTATGCCAGGAAATTTAGCAAGCACTCAGTTCAACATGTAAGTCAGGACTGTGCTTAGAAGCAATTTATGCTTCTTCAGGATCATGGCCCTTAGTGATTTGGAAAGCCTTACATCTCCACCGAGAAAAATTTTTGTTCTGAAAAGGAAAACATATAGATTCAAGCCAAATAATGTATCAGGGTGCTGGGGAAGATGTAAGAAGAAAGGCAGCAACACATCCCTGCAATCGTGTCAATTTTCTTCCTTTAACATGTCACACTTTGGAGAGCGGATAAAGCCCGCCTACGGCGCATGAGGCATACAAGGACAGGGACATAAGGATAAGACTAAAGCTGAAGAAACGATCTGTATGGTGTGCTATTAAGAAAGCAGCACAAATGCAAGCAGAGAACTCCCAAATGCAGAATACAGGAGTCTTCCAGCTTGCAAAGAGAAATGTCCATGTCCTATGGTCATGGTCTTACATATCTGAGCCAGTAGTCCCTGTTTGAAGGTCCTGTCTTCTGCAGAAGAAGTGATCACAGCACATTTTATTCCCTGGTATGAGTTGCAGCATTGATTTCTGCCACTTACATTAATTTTACATGAATATCAAAAACAAAAGAAACTGAAAAAAAAAAAAACAACAACAAAGGTTGAGTTAATATTTCTGGTTTGGGTGAAACTTGCAACCCTTCACTAATCATTACTAAACAGAACACCACTAGTTACACAGGCATTTAATCAAAACAGAAGAGATATTTTTGTGAACAGAAGTTGAAGAGGAATAAGGTATTCTAGAGAAAGACTTGAGAATTTATGTATTTTTCCAGGAACATTCACTGTGGGCATAGCTGGATATGCCACATGTGCTGATAAAGTGCATGTAACAAATAGCAATAATGTTGGTAAGAAGTTCTGTCTTGAAATATTTCCAAATGTTGCATAACCACAAACTTATTTCTTTTTAAAAGCAGGGTGACAGAGGGGTCCACAACATGCAGCTGAGCAACTCTACTCACTTACAGTGCTGATGAATTCTGTGACCACCAGCTCATATGGATG
Source organism: Alectura lathami (assembly GCA_013399715.1). Taxonomy (NCBI): domain Eukaryota; kingdom Metazoa; phylum Chordata; class Aves; order Galliformes; family Megapodiidae; genus Alectura; species Alectura lathami. Next base: position 56,512 of record VXAV01004945.1, on the reverse strand, counting down.
CATCCCATTAATTTCAATGGCTTTTAACCGGACCATCAACAGCTTTTTAGACTCTGTGTGTACCTGCTTACATGCACTACTACTGCACAGACATGCATCAGCGATGCAGGAAGAGAAAAGACGGCTGCTAATGGTCAGTATAAAGCAGAACTAAAGAAAAGTTTACAAAAGGAAATGAAAGATTTTCCACTTAAAGCAAGGGAGAACAGCTGAAGAGGAACATTAAATTAGCTTTAAAAGGAAAGTTGCATCAGGAGGAATATAATATAATATAATTACTTAGCTGGAATTTCACCAAGACTTGGGAGTCAATGCCTCCACTCTTGCAGAAAACTGCCATGGGATTTTTAATGACCACAAATGGTCAGGACATTGATTTCACATTCCAGCTGAAAAATGGCACCTCCAAAGGCACATTGTTGTCTCCGCTCTTCCCCAAATCACATGGGGCACTGTGTCTAAGTCGACTTAGAAGAATTAATAGCGCCTATTGAAATACCATTATGAGACACAAGATATTTCACCCCATCTTAAATTGGATAGTTTCTTGGCTTTGTTAGAGTGCATCAAAATAAACAAGCTCTGTTTGGATAAAACATGAGGTTTGATGTTCTCTTGAACTCTTGAATGCTGTTTTGTTATGTTTAATTTGGTGGATTTCAGGGAAGGTTTTGATTTGTTTGCTCTGCATCTGTACACATGCTTTTAGCACATCTTTCTGTATTTATTTATTTATTTAGAACTGTACATTATAACTAGCAAGGATCAAAATGGTAGAAAATAGTTTCATGTTAAAAAAAAAACTTCAAAAAAGAGAGGATGCTACTCTTTTACACAGTATGTAGCAAATAAGTACATTGCAGTTTTAAAACTTCACACAAAGTTTAGCTAGTTAACAAGTGCCATACATTTGCAGCAGAAATACTGCATAAACAGTCTCTAAATGTGCTATTTAAGTACAAGCTAAATACTCTTTTTTTAGGAAGTGATGTAACAAGTTCATATGTAAAAATCTATTTCTATACAGGCTGACATTCTGCAAGAGATAAAGGACGTGAGCAAACATGCTTGTTTCTTTCTCCCACGATTATTTTTAAAAGCGGCATTTTTCACGGTTCTGAATTTGCTACTTTTGAATTTTTCATTCCTCCTTAGGTAAGAAGGTTAGAAAGCTCTGTGTGTTCTGTGATAGGAGCCTGCCATCAAAACGATGAAATTCCAGGGGACATCAGATATACAAATAGTACCTCAGATAGAACATACACTCTTCATTGTGATTATTTTGTACAGTTCATAAAATTTGTTTCACTTTAAACATTGCCCCACCCCCACCCCTCCCAACATCTATGAAGAGAGCAATGTTATAACTTAAAAATTAAAGCATAATTCAGGTCAAATTCTCACTCCTTACAATCTAGTTATAAACCCCAGCTATGACCTTGGCCTCTTGGCTAAGTACCCAGCAAGGACAAAAGATGACAGTGCCTCTCTCCCACAACTTCTGCTCTGGTGTTAAAGAGCAAGTTAAAACCTAATAGGTGGAAGAAACACAACAGTATGCTCATGTTACAGACTGGTGACGAGGACATAGATAGGATACACTTCAGCCAGGGACATGAGGGGGAAAACGCCATGGGAGAGAGAAGAAGAAAGACCCTATTTTGGTGCTCTGCTCCAAGGTCAGATCCTGCCATTGCGGAGGTACACATCCCTGCTGCAGCGCAAAGGCTGCTGTTGCTGTGTTTTTTCTGAGGGAAGTGTTGCATTTTGGAAGTTAATGAAATGGAAATGAAGGGAGGAGGCACCATGGGTGCAGAATTTGGCTCTCTGGGGCACAGCGAGCAGCAGGAGGAACACATAGGAGAGATCTGCCGTGGTAGCAACTCCTACATCCTCACCGTGTTGGTACTGGGAAGGAAAGAAGAGATGCACAGGCTCCTACCCCAGGGACCTGTAAGAGCTCAGTGGGAGGAATATACCCTCTCCTCTCTCTCAATAAAATAAGAAAGACCATCTAAAACAGCAGATGTTCCTCCCTGTATGCTCATTAAACTTAGTATGATCTGTCTGGGTAGAAAATTTTGCACACTGGTCATTTGGCTGACCTGTACTTCACGTTACTGCTTCCACTGGCTGCAGTGTTGTAGTCTGCCACCATCTCCACTGTACAGAGAGGAAGGGAGGGGAATCATGCCAGAATCTCAGCATTAATTTGCAGTCATACTCAGCTGTGCAGATATAGAACTGAAGGAGTCTAGGCTACGTGTTAATTCTACAGAAGAAGTCATGTAACGACAAGGATGCATGAGGTATAAAGAAAGACACAAATTATGTGTGAATTTGTGAAATTGTGAATTTCTCAATTATTTGAAAGCTATAGTTGGCGGTGGCCTAGATTCTTTCCCTAGTTGTACAGGGCTGCAGTAAATGCTTTCTGATATTTAAAACTTTCTCATATTTGTGTAGGGTGTGGGGAACAGTTGAATGCGTCATCTACATAAGCAGCTTCAATAATGTAGCAGCTGTTGGTTGGGTCAAATGTTGATTGCTTCAGATAAGTGATGAATGACAAAAAAGAGGAACATACCCTAACAACTGTTTTCCATGGAATGCCCTCACCTCACCCTGACTCCCTGAATTTACATGCTAGCAGCTCAAAACTTTGGGATTTCCTGATATTGGATGTTGTCACTAATAAACACAGACTTGAAGCCACTCAAGGAATTTGGAAGCTTTTTTTTTAAACTTTTTTTCAGAGAAGTAACTCAGAGAAAATGCCAAGCTTGGAAATGGCATCTTATCCTGGTCTCAAAATACTTTACTGAATCACAACAATTTGGATACTTAAGCTATTAAGAATTCAAATACTTACTCATTTTTCTACCCAGTGCAGGACTAGGCAGATGCATGCTTTTGGGAATCTCTTTAGTTTGGTGAAGCTGAGGGAATTTTGGTATGAATTGAAATGCTAAAATACAGACACCTTAGAAGAACTAATGTTTAGGAATAGGATAGGCTTGTTTGCTCAGTTCAGTTCACAGACAATGTGGTTTCTACAGGAACTGCACTGGCAGCTACCAGGAGAAAAAAAAAAAGACCAAAAAACCCACAAGAAAACCACAGCTTTCCAGGCCCTGGGGGGCTTCTTACTTCCAGTTACAAAAGCAGCCACCTCTCACTGTTTTTCCACTTAGAAGTGGAGAAGAAGTCATCAAATATTAGAAACCTCTCAAGGCTGGCCCTTGCTGATGTGCCGCACAGAAGCAGGGATGCTGGACATGGCCACATGCTGTGTCAGGGTCAGAAGCAAGCTCCTCTGCCTACACTACCTGCTATGGAAACAGAAACCAGATGCAAAAAAATGCAGCTTAACTCAGCTCTAAGGCAGCATTTAATGACTTTGGAAACGCCTGCCTACCTTTTGCGTGCTTAGCTTGAACAGAGGTTTTGCTGGATTCAGAAGCTTCTGAAAACAACTCATCCATACCTGGAAAACCAATGTTGCCAGCACTGCCAACATCTCCTTCAGGTATCTGCCCACACCATCTTTCAATCCACCTGCTGATATAGTCACTGCCTTTCTCTCTGCTGCTTAGGCAAGGATTTACAGTTGCTCCTTCCTCACCTAACATCTCTTCCTCCCCAAAACAATACTGTTAGATTGAAACATGGGATGGAATAGGAAAATGCAGGCAGGACTCCAGGAACAAGTCTGCCAGCCAGCAGCCTGTGTCCCATTAGCTGCAGTTCAAAACAGCCCTTGCACTCTTTCCATAAATACTGCAGTATCTTCTGGAGTATCTCAGCGCAAACCGCAACAGATGTCAGATGCTATTATTTCTTCATGCTTGTTCATTTGTTGTTCATCTGTTAGTTTTGCTTTCTTCCCCCCTTGCCACCTGCCTGTATACAGATCAGAAGCGCTTTAAAAAAATCAAACTCTGCTCTTGCTGGTCCCTTTACCACTGCCAAAATTAATGGGACAGGAGAAGAAAGAAGATAAGATCTAATCCACTGCCTTATTTCTGACCTTAAAAGGTCAGCTTGTATTTATTTTTGACAGCCCTAAGCAAAGAGCAAAGCTGCTGAGCTGGCCATTTTGGGAAGCCAAACTACACGTGTACCAACATTCTCCAACAAGTTTATTAATGTTGCTGAACAAAATATCGGCGGTGTTGTGAAATTATCATTTAAAGTGTTTTAAGTTGTATGTTAGCAGTGAAATAAATAGAAAAGAAAAAACCTTTTCTCCCTAACCACATCCAAACCAGAAGATGTTAAGGAAGTACTTTAATGGCACAAACTATTAGGCTGCAATATATGGAAGGTACATCTATTAATCATCAGACCATTTATGTTCTGTAATTCTACCACAGTTAAATAACGTGGGCTACTAAGTACCTGAATCAGCTATTAGCAAGCATTCCTGCTCATTAAAACTCACTTATTTAGACTTTAGCAATGGTAAATGTAACCAGCCCTGGAGGAGTGTCACAGTGCTTGGAAATGGCACATTAAGCTTCATTTACCCAGCTTCACTCACAGGCAGAGGGGGAAGGGAAAGTACAGTGATGGTCCAGAGTGAAGCTCAGAAGCTTTTTGAAGCAGCATTAAGAAAATGACAAATCTTACAAAGAGAGCCATAAAGCTTCCTCAAGTACAACAGTTCTGCAAGGAGCTATTTATCATAGTTTGCTGAAAAGACTCCTACGTTTAATACTATTGGACTGTGAGAGCTGATTATTAAATGTAATTACAGAAGTAGCATAGAAATAATAGTTTATTGCAGAGCACAAGCAACACTGTATTAACAAAGGAGTGGGGAACATGTTCAGCATTCAGAATTGTATCATTAGCTTTTCCGGGAACACATACACAATGTATACACATTTAATTCGACATTAGCTTCTACCAACCAGAATAACCCTTAAAGAATTTCCGATGGGGGTCAATGCATCCATCTATGCTGAAAGAAAACAGTAGCCGAAGTAGGTCGCTACTTGAATTTCAGCTTTTATCCCTTTGCTACTTAGCACAGATTTATTAAAAAACACCCACAGCCTGCTGTCAAGAAATATTGCTCACATTTGCTTATTAGCAGCCCTGTAATAGACACAGTTTTGCTACGGTGCTGCCATTTGAAGTGCGTGCTTCATTTAGAACATGGCAGTTATCAGGAGATTCTCTGTGCATTGAAGCTTTTGATTGAAACAACAAGTTTTGATTTTTTTTTATTGATACCTGCAAGAATGACTTTGACTTCTACTATACTTACTTCTTCGCATGCTTGCCTGTGTATCTAGCCATCCATTTTACCTGTTTTTACTGTAATTCAAATCATCCATTTCACCTGATTTCTTGATGTTGCTCTTTACTCTCAGAAATCTGCCTCTCACTTCTCATTCAACTCTGTTCCTCTTGGTGAACAGTCCCCCCATATTTTTTTAAAAGCACACAGTTCTTTTGTAAAGCCTTCTCCTACTCCACACACTTCTTTTGTAAAGCCTTCTCCTACTCCTTTGGGATATATATGTATGTGGTTTTTATGAAGTACAAGACTGAACAAATTTAGATGTACAGCTCCTTGCATCCAGTGCTGCAGTTTGTACAAGCCAGGGCAAAAACTCAACCCTATCCAACAGCCTAAAAGATGCCTTCTGGTCCACAAAGTTTAGGCTGAATTAACTGTGAAACCTGCTGCTGGTCCAGGACTGAAACATTTTGTAAAACTGTGTTTTGGAAGGAAAGCATTCAGTGACAGATGGATTTTATTTATTTTTGAGTAAATGGAACAGATTAAAACAGGTTGAGAACATTAGACAGGATCCTGGCACATCGAGACAAAGACTGAAAGCATCTGAAGTGCTCAAGAGATGCAGAAATTATCATCACAAGAACACGCAAACATTCATCAGTAATAGAGTATGCATTGACCCTCAGTCTTTCAGCAACAATCCGATTTGCAATAGGAGATAGAACCATTAGTCTTGAAGCTCAGCAGCCTCCTTTAGGCATCTGCATTCGCTCTTTACTTCAGTGTGTAACAATAGCTCCAAGTTTTACAGGCAAAACTGCAGCCAAAACCAGGAGCTGCGTGCACAGGTCTGGAAAAAGTTACGTTGTAAATCAGGTGCAAAGAGATGAAATCAGAGTCTACCTTTAGGCATTCGCATCCCTAGACTTTGTTCAAAGCAGCATTTTCACGCAGACTAAAGACTCATGGGCTACATATTTTAGGGGCTTGAATGTAAAACCTTGTGGATAGACAGCTAACTAAGATTTTCAACCACTCTGCAAAATCCTTGGGAGTTTAGTGCTTGTTATATTGAAATGCATAAAAAAAAACACCAGCCATTTATCTGCATCAATAATACACAAGGGCATTTGAGAAAATCTCTCCTGGTCACAACAGATTATTGGTGTAAAAGAAAACAAGTTTTCCTTTTGGAGTTTTTTGACTCATTTTCAACAGTTAAATCACTGGGGAAGCACCTTCCCAGTGACAATTATCTTGCTACAATAGCTATAAAAATCAAATAAAATCAACACAGATGGAATCCAAAGTAAGAGACCAAAATTATACCTAACTGTATTCATAAAACCACACCTCTGTTCAAAGTTGTTCTGTACATTATACATATGCCAAGCTCTCTTAATCTGCTGCTGATGTGCTGCATATTGCAGTCGTGTGCAATTACAGTTAGCTATAATTAAGAACAATTACAGCTTTTATTTCTCCACTTGTTCTTTAAAAAGCACAGTTGTAATAAAACTTTTTTCCTCTCTTTTTTTTTTTTTTTTCTTTTAAAGGTGAATATAATTATACATCCCTATAACATCTCCAATAATTAGTTTGACTCAAATTTCTTCTGGAACAATTTTCATTTTAACTGTCAGATCTGCCATCTATAGTCAATAGAAGACATTATAAAACATTCTGTCATTAACCTTTTTTCACCCCATAAATCTGAAAAGGAACTAGAAGAAATTGAAGAATTCATTGCTTAAATGTTTAAAGGCCAAATTCAACTAACACCCCTTCCCCAACAATCCCTTCTTAATCATACTGAAACATTATTATTATACTAGCTAACTATAACAATAATAAATTAAAGCTGCATATAAAAGGTATTTGGCATCTTTCTATATTTTATAGGCTACTTTCCAACCCTATTCTCATAAAAGAATCTCTCTGCTGTATCTTTGTTTAGAATCTACCCATGATTACTAACCATGCAGACTGCAGGGAAAAGTAATTAAGTTTAATAGAAGCCACCCTCATTTTTGAAGCTGCCCTCAATTTAAGCCATAGAAGGAGAGTAATTAAATTTAATGTGTGCCACAGCTTTTAAATGAAGATATGGCATGTAAAATTTTCCATGTAAGTCATCTTTTTCTGAATGCTGTAAAATAAGCATTGTGATGCAAAAAGATAGCACACAGCTACGACTAAGTCATGCTAGTTTTATTTTTCGGCTGGCTGTGTCTTCCTGGGGCTGAAGTCTTTGGGTAGATTACGAAGAGTGTAATCTAAACCATGAGAACTGGGAAACCTCTAGCAGGATCACAACTGAGCTGTTTCCTTATCCATCCTTTGACCACTTTATCTGTTTTTAAATTAAGTTTTGCAAAAAATTTTGTGGCAGGGTCCATGTTTTGCGTGTTTTTAACAGATGTAACAGTCTTCTGACTACAGCCACAAATCTTTTTATACCACAGACACTGTTTGTCAAGAAAAGTCTTCCCCAAAGTACCTGAACTACCAACTGGGACTGCTGAAATACATTTTGAGGGACAACCACAGACCTGCCATATATGTCTTCAGTCTTCCTCAAGTCATTAGAAGAAAAAGAAATTACTCAAGCCTCAGATATTTTGCCAAGTAGCAGTTTTTCTTACTACTTTTATGCAGAAATACAAATTACAAGTAAGGGCTAATGAAAATATTCCACTCTTGCAAAAATAAATTTCATGAACAAGGAGCTTTGAGACAGCATGAGGGACATTCCTCTTTTCCAGCTCTGTATATATAAATAAGCACTTCCTTGCAGAGAATCACAGGAATTTCATCAACTGATTTAACATACTTAGGGAATTTAGAAGCTTGAATTACCCTATAAAAGGGAAGAGGTTAAACTGAGATCCTGAACTCAGGACTGGTTCATGGAAGTGCTTCGAAAAACATTAGTCTCACAACCTACTTCCAAGCAGCCTCTTCTGAACAGAGATTTGTACCTGTCATTAGCAGAGAGCAAAACTTCTACACAAAAAGTGAGAAAAGGCAAAGCCTGGGACAACAATTTCAAAGGCCTTTTGAACCAAAGGCTCCCCTTAACAAGAAAGACAGAAAAAAAGCAAAAAAAAAAAAAAAAAAAGAGGAAAAAAGGAAAAAAAATGAGGAAAGAATAAAAAGATCCTTTATTTCAATCTCCACCTGCTGCGTAATTCCTTAGGAGGAGTGTTGAATACCTTCTTTTAGCAGTGTAGAGAACAGACACCTGCATCCCAGGTGCATACCCCGTATAGCATGAACCTGTATGCACATCAACAAGATTCATATATGTTTCATCTAGCTTTCATTTCTTTACCAAATAATCAAAAGTGAACATTAATAACTGTAAACAAGAGGCAATCAGAGTTTCATGCCTGGCTATCTCCCTGGCAAAGCCCACAGCCTTGCATCCCCCAGTTCAGGGACTGTTTAATAGGCAGATCCATACTTCAAGTCTTGAAGCCACTGCTAATATAAATTGCAAGCAATTTGGGAAAGAGACTGCATTTGTAGTTATTTTTAAATTCATGAAAGAAATAAGAGATTTGTTTATAGATATCAAGACAAAAAGTTGGATTTTTTGGTTTTAAAGTAGCAAAATAGGAACAAAATTGCTGTTTAAAGTCTAATTTTTACTCAATTATATTTTAAAGTGATCCTACCAGATGCTGTAACTAAAGCAACATGATTTTGCTATATTTATAACTAAGCTGCAAAACATTTCAACATTTACAAAGAGAAGAAATCTCTCTGCTAATGCCAAGAGAAGAATAAACTCAAATGCTATCGCACATGATAGCTCTTAATAGTTGGCACGAGGAGAGGAGAAACATCTCTATAACAACAGTATCAAGGAAACTTGTATTGCAAATATCACATCATCACAACAAGCAGGGAAAAAAAACAGGCTTGCAGCGAGCATTGACACGAGGACATAACATCCACATGCTTCCAAATAGTCAGGATGAATGTAAACCAGGCCAAGCTGTGGTCTCTTCCCTCCATGCTCCTTCTCCACAGTCCCTCTTCCTATGCAAACTGCCTGCTGCTCACGCCTTCTGCTTCCTCTTAGGAAGCTGTATTATTTTGTTACACATTTTCCAATCAATATTTTGGCGTTTCTGCTGCTGGCTACCAACATGAAGACTCACACTGCTCCGTAATATGGCCTTAAAAGGACACCTGCCTTGCCCCAGGGACTGCAGCAGAAATGTGGGTTGTAGATGGGATGGCCAGAAGCTTAGGGGAAAAAAAAAAATAAACCAAACATAAGCCTCTCCCCTCAATTCCCATGTCCATTGATTGCTAGGCTTACAACACAACCTCCATCCCTCATCTCATTGGCTCTTTGGAGGCTGTGGGTCTCATAAGGTCCTGTCCAATACTGAAGTGCTGCAAGGGTTGGTGGGGCACAAATAAGCCCACAGTGCTGAAGCAGCAAGGGCACTGGGATATGCCACTCAAGTAGTTAAAAATTGGAACAGAGCAAACGGGAAATTTTTGAACAAATGCTCTGAGATTATGGAGCACACGTTACAGCTGTAACCACCCACAGTTTCCTCCTACAGAACAGAAACACTGAAAGCAAAAACCATTCACTGTAGAAGTTGAAAAATAACTTAAAAATGCAGCAGTAACTATGAAATTACAGCCTGTGGGTATTTCCTGCAAAACTTCTAAAAAAGAAAGAGGGGAAGTTTGCAGGACACAATGGAATAAAAAAACGCAACCGCTCTTCACAAGTGAAGTGGACCTCCAACACAAGAAAGACATGGAGCTGTTGCAGTGGGTCCAGAGGAGGCCATGAAGATGAGCAGAGAGCTGGAACACCTTTCCTGTGAAGAAAGGCAGAGGCAGCTGGGCTCGTTCAGCTTGGAGAAGAGAAGGTTCTGGGCAAACATCGTTGTGGCCTTCCAATACTTAAAGGGAGGTTATAAACAGGAGAACAATGATTCTATGACTGACTTCTTATACAGTCTAACAGTGACAGGAAAAGGGGGAATAGTTTTAAACTAAAGGAGGGAAGATTTAGACAGATACTAGGAGGGAGTTTTTTACTCAGAGGATGGCGAGGCACTGGCACAGGCTGCCCAGAGAATCATAGAATCATTAAGATTGGAAAAGACCTCTAAGATCATCTAGTCCAACCATCTACCCAACACCACTATGCCAACTAACCATGTCCCTAAGTGCCACATCTACATTTATTGAACACCTCTGAGGACGGAGACCCCACCGCCTCCCTGGGCAGCCTGTTCCAATGCTTGACCACTCTCTCAGAGAATAAGTTTCTCCTAATGTCCAACCTGAACCTTCCCTGGTGCAGCTTGAGGCCATTACTCCTTCTCCTATCACCAGTTACATGGGAGAACAGGCCAATCCCCACCTCACTGCAACCCCCTTTCAGGTAGATGTAGAGAGCAATAAGGTCTCCTCTAAGCCTCCTCTTCTGCACACCAAACAATCCCAGCTCCTCATAAGATTTGTGCTCCAGACCCTTCACCAGCTTTGTTGCCCTTCTTTGAACACATTCCAGGGCCTTGATCAAGACCAGGTTGGATGGGGCCCTGGGCAGCCTGATTGAGTGGGTGGCAACCAGCCCACAGCAGGGGGTTAAAGCCGAATGGGCACTAAGGTCCCCTCCAAACCAAGCCATTCTGTGGCAGGAATGGTGCACAGGCCTGTGGTAGGAAATGTGTTCTTCATCCGTTCCTCACTCATGAAGCAAATCAGATCTTTACAGTAAAAAGGTGCAATAGTGGGTGCGATGGGAAGGACAGCCTCTTCTTTCCATTATTGAGAGTAACTAAACTAGACAGAAACACAGGTAACCTCTGTTACAAAATTTTCCAGATCTCTGAGGACAACAGAGAAGAGAGCAAGAATTCAGAATGCGTTCAGCAGGGAAAAAGCCTGAGCCTTCTGAAATGTTCCTGGTAAAGAGAATAAAAAAATATAAAAGCTACATGTTCCCTGACATGGAGTTGGGTGTGTGTGTGTGTGCGCGTGCGTGTGTGCGTGCACGCATGTGCGCGCGCGTGTGTGTGTGTGTGTGTTCACTACTTACAGTGATCATTCAGCTCTATGGATCAAAAAATCCTACTGATACCAATATGCATGGTCAATCAGCAGGAGACTCTGTTTCAAATACAAGATCTCAAGTTATTTCTTTGATTCTTTCCAAAGCAGAGACAGAATTTTCCACTTTTACCAGTGCCAATCAGGTTCAGGCAAATGTTACAGCTTCTGCACATGCAAATTAAAGACAATTATAACCTGGCTAACCTACCTTGTTGTCAAAATGCTTGGCACAACTCATTCGCCCATTGAGTGGAGATTTGTAGCTATCACATTCACTCATGTGGGAATATTCTCAGCATTAGATGCTATGGGTGTGCCAATTGCTCCGATCAGAGAAGGCAAAAATGGAGAAGGCTATATTCCCCTCTAGGGAAGAGTACTGCAGAACAGGTGAATATATATATTGCAGTGTAGATCAATAACACCATTTGGCTATGCAGCTTCCAATAGCATTGTAATGCAGGTGTTCTTATGAAAATTGAAGATTTATATTTCTGTTGTCAGTTGCTCAGAATGACCACACCAACTGCACAAGCAGAAAAGTAGAAACATGGAATAAAAGTGCTAGGGTTTTTAATACACATGCCCTAGGGAGAATACACTGTATTTCAAACTGGTCTTAGGGACTCCTTATGTATGAGATCTGACTTAAGTGATCGCACCTCCATGACAGGTGGAAATTGGGTGCAAGCACAAGAGCTGTAAACAAATCAATGCCAAAGAGAAAAATACAGAGAATAAAAATAGCTATCACTTGAAGTCCTTTAAAAGCATTCTCAAATGTAGAAAACAAGAAGTTCCAGACAACCTGTTCGCAGTAGAGACAGTTTATTTCCAGCTGGGGAGCCAGTATTAGTGATAACTCTCTCTACTTATAATTTTATATATAAATACCTATATATCTATTTATATATACACACACAAATATATATATATATACACACACATGTATATTATATTCTCTTTGAACTAGAAACTACTTTTTTGTTGCATTTACAGACAGCACAGAGCACAGCTAGGACTTCAAGGTGATGATGTACTTTTCCCAATGGGGAAAAAAAAAAAAAAAAGTAATATTTCAATAATAATTAAAAACAAAACAAAACAAAACAAAATCCCAACTTCATTGAAATTGTACCCATTGAAAAATTGTTGCTCATTTAAACTTAAGATTTTATAGAAGGGAAAAAAAAGGGAGACTTTTTTCAGTCAGATCTCAAAATTTCCCCTAGCTGAATCCCTTGAGAAAGGGGGTGGTATCAGGGCAGCTCAGCCATCCCACTGAGAGGCACAATGTGTTTTTTGCATATTAGCTTATTGAAGCCACAGGCAGGGCTCATGATATATGGAGGAAGTGAGAGGTGTGCAGTGCACTGGCATTATCTGAACAACTGGCCCATATCAGATGAATGAGTCGCAACTGAAATCCTTTCAGAAGCCCTGATATTAAAAGGTGGGCCCATTCCCTTATTTTTGCTGACCATATTACCCATCAATGAAGTTCAAGACAAAAAAACAAACTCTACAAACAAACAAAAAAAAAAAACAACACTTATTTTTCATTGCAACATGACCTTTTCATATCAGGAAATGCGTGTCAACTTAAATCTCATCAGCCTGACCCCAATCTGTCCTATTCCTCGAATCTATCCAGCTCTTTGCAGAAGCCATTCTCACCCCAGGCTATGATCTCCTCAAGTCTCCTAAGTAAAATGGGGCCAGCTCTGGCTGGGACCATAGGAGGACACCTCCGAGGGAACCCCAGTTGCTTCAGGACATTCTTGGTGGTGACTCACCCAAGTAACATTCCTGGAGTTAACGCCAAATTCACACCCCACAGCAATGCTGAGGTTCCTAAAAACTTTGTATTTTAAATAAGAAGGAACAGAAATTAAAAACACTTCTAAACTCCAGGGACATTTTCCCCCCTACACAACATTGACAGTTGCATTATGATCTGTCAGCTACTGAAGTTCTCCCATCAAGCTCCAACACTATCAACATGCACAAGATTTTACATATCTTTTCAAAAAAAAGTCAAACTTTCCCCTAAATCACTTAGAATACTGAACCTGGGGAATATGTAACAACTGAGCCCACAAGTTAAAAGATATTAAGCTATAGCCAATTGCTACTTCAATTACTTACTGCACTTATATCTATGTGCCAGAGTGTTAGATTTCATGTACTTTCTACCTAGACTCCACTTTCTGTCCTATCCAGCAAGTGAGAAGCACACCGCGTCCCAGAAAGTAAGAATAAGCATGCAGCTCGCCCGTAAGGAATGACTGGTACATTTGTAAGATGTTCCATTATTGACTCAGCACAGGTATTAGTTAGGTCTTTAATGGTACTAATTTTGCAGTCTGCTTACCTTAAAGATTTCCACTTTACTGACTTATATAGGGGAGAAAAAAAAAAATTAAGCTGGCTAGTGTAAAAGTTATTCCACCTTCAAAACAGCTTTCAGAAGGAAGAAAAAAAATAAGGAAAAGATTGATTTTTGAAGTGATCCATGCACATCATAAATTCCTGTACTCTGTTTTAAAGTGCTTTCCACACTAGCAAAGGCATGGATATTTCCCACTGAATTGTATAAAGCATGTAAATGGTAGCTTTTTAAGCTATCACCATGTAAGTTTTACTTGTTAGGTTTCTAATTACAGACTTTCTGCTGTTTCCTTTGATTATTATGTAAGATGCATTCACAGGGATCTCAAAGAACAGTTGGAGCACTACAGATATAGTGAGTGCTCTGAAATTTCCTGATGTATAGATTAACACCTCCAAACAGGCTCCATCTTACAGAATGGCAGACAGAGGTAGAGAAAAACAAACAAACAAAAAAAAATCGACAGATTTCAGACTGAACAATCTCCTTGCCTTAGAATCACAGATTTCTTTTTAGTGTTGAATTCCACATACATGAAGAATTTATAACTTTAGATTTAAAAAAAAAAAAAAAAAACAAGTTTCAGTCATCCTTTTTTCTATTATTTCCTTGCAAATGAATGGAGATTTTTCCAAGAGATGCACAAAAACAGATTGTGCCCTTACCAGCCTGCTGTGGCTTCACTGGGCAAATCACCTGCAAGTTCACAAAATGCTACAAAGGCCGAGAAACAGATTATCGAATAACAGCATTAGCATTCACAGGCAGCTCCAGAAATTACAGATACACAAAGAACGTTATTTAACTGCATGTCCTTCCATTTCCCCTAGATGAAGTCACTACCAAGCTACAAAGAAATGCAATTAATCAGCATGCACACACGCGCAGAGACAGCAGCATAGCCCATTTAAGCAGACACTTCCCTGCCCTCCCCTGCTTCAAAGTCAGTCCAAAAATAAGTGCCTCTGAACTAAGTTTCCCCAGCTGCCACCCATGTTCAGTGTAAGACTCCCATGGCTCATATCCAACTCTTGTCACCACACAGTGTGCTTGGGTAGAGAATTGTGCCTTGTCTGCCTTTAATGATCCATCTGAACATATAGGTGGGAGGAAGACGGGTGGTTTGGTGAGTGGCAGATCCAATGTGGCCTCATCTCCTATTGATTTATGTCTCAAAGTTGCCCTCCCTCATGGATGTTTGAATAGCTAATGAAGGCTGGTCTTCTGACCTGCCCTTGTAGAGACTACTTTTTCTCCTGTGTAATGCCTGCTATTTTCATGAGACTGGTAGAAATTAAATATACCTGAGATCTCCCCGCCTGTCAAATTTAGTTAAAATGTATTCATTGGCATAAAAAGCCACAGAGACAACGGGACAAAAAATAGGGGTTGACAGGCAGTTCAACTATGTAATTCTTGCTTCTTCAGGGAAACAGGGAAAAAAAAAAGCAGCAAACCAAAACCTGGCTCGCACAACATTACAAACGTAACCACATACCACACTTAGAATCATTTAGGTTGGAAAAGCCCTTCAGTATCATCAAGTCCAACCATCAACCTGATCTACTGAATCCCATCACTAAACCATGTTCCTTACAGCCATCTCCATATGTCTCTCAAATGCCCATAGGGATGGGAACTCCAACATGTCCCTGGGCAGACTGTTCCACTGCTTGACCATGTCCTCCATGAAGAAATTTTTCCTCATGTCCAGTCTACACCTCTCCTGGTGCAGCTTAAGATCATTTCCTCATGTCCTAACACTTGTCATCTGAGAAAACAGATCAATACCCTCTTCACTGCAACCACTTTTCAGGTAGTTGTAGAGAGTGGTGAGGTTGCCCTCCAGCTGTCTTCAGATTAAACAGTCCCAATTCCCTTGGTCACTCCTCATAACCCTTGCCTTCTAGTCCCTTCATTGGCTTAATTGCTTTTCTCTGCACATGCTTGAGCAAATCAGTATCCTGATAGCGAGGGACCCAAAACTGAACAGAGCATCCAGGCTGGATGGGTTCCTGGGCAGTTTGATCTAGTGAGCTAGTGGTTGGCAACCCTGTCCACGGCAGGGGGATTGGAACTAGATGATCTCTGAGGTCCCTTCCAACCCAAGCCATTCTATGATTCTATGATTTTCTTAAGTATTTTTTTTAGGTGGGGTCTAACCAGTGCTACATACAAGGGCACAAATGAAGACTATATAATCAAATATATTTTTAAAGCAGTTACTACAAGTTAACTGTGACCTCTGCACACCCAATAGAGTCCAACAGCTTTACCCAGATTCCAGAGCCACAGACAAACTTGGCTACCAAACACCCACCAAAAGCCTTTAATTTTTGACCAATGTTAGAAGTGACAGTCAGAATTGCTGAATACCAACTCTGATTCAAGGAAGCTTTTAAGCATGTGGGTAAATTTAGGCATGTGACAAAGCCAGATGAAGGTGAAAACAACAACAAAAAAGTTTGTGCACTTAAAATCTCATAAAGCCATTGAGGGGAAGAAAAAATATTTGAGAAAAA
>VXAV01004945.1:22196-33816 GCA_013399715.1 Alectura lathami | reverse complement strand
TCATAAAAAAAAAAAAAAAAAAAAAAAAAAAACCTAGAAAGGAGCACCAAGCCTGTAGCAGCACACTTTAGCCTGTCTCATTCTCTCCAGTTACTGAAGATAAAAGAACTAACATTTTAAAGCAAAGGACAAAGTCTTTTACAAATTCTGGTGATCTCAGTTACTAATTTGGCAGTATGTTCCTGAATCTGCCTGAAGGTACCCATCAGTTTCAGTCCCATTTAACCACAGGAAATCACAAAAGGAATACTTCAAAACTCCACCCAGACTCTTGCTCACTCGTTGCCTACACCCAGTAAAAGAGTTGTTCACAAATTTTTAATAACTTTTATGAACTTCTTAAAAAGGAAAATACATTAAGGTCCTGACAAACTGTAAATAACGTAGGGGATGTTTTGGGTTATTGACCATGAAAACCTGTATTAGCTGACAGTGAAACATGTTCTCTGCAATAAAAAGAACAAGACTGAAAGGCTGGTAAGGTGAGAAACCCGGCTACATTTCCTGGCTCCAGTTGTATACATAACCTCTGCCCAAATTAAATGACAAATCTAAATGGCTGTTCATGTCATAATTATGGGGAAGAAACCCATTTATGAAGAAAATTCAGATTTTGTACAAAAATTGAGAAGTATTTACTGATAAGTATTAGATATACATTCAAGGAACTCATTACATGTGAAAAAAACATCTCAGTGCTGCCGTCCACCTACTGGACAATAACGTTTCAGTGGAATGGGGGAACAATGAAAATGTTCTCGCATGGAGAGCTCCTGGGAAAAAAGCAGCAAGTCTGGATATGCAGATAATGTCTGATCATAGATTAAGTAACAGAATAGGAAAAGAGGGAAGAAAGGAAAAAAAGCAGCTTATCTTGTTGTCTTACGAGTCAGCCAGATGGATAAAATCTCTCAGCATCTTCTGTTCTGTCCTTCTTGAGCCTTTCCTGCATCAACAGGGTCAGCTTACCAGTACAGGCACATGACTCAAAGTTTTGCAATACAGCAAATCCAACAAGAAAACACAGAAGATAAATTATCTTCCAACTGGACAATATTTATTTGTTTTTGTTAGAGCTTAGACTGGCCAGGCTGAAGCAATAGTTTCTGTAGGCAAAGTCCTGGTGTACCACTGCAATGTGGACATGCTGGGCAGGGGGTGTTTTGTTTTGAGAGGAACGTGCAGAGACGTGAAAGGAAGGACGAAAAGACCTTGATCGCAGGAAGGATAAACAGAGACCCAGTGTCATCATATTTACACATTCCAGTACAACATGAGAATTTTTGTTCCACAGAAGTAACTGTGTTACTTCCAGCAATGCGTGCTGCTGAGGCTTTGGGTGCCAGAATACAATAGAGCTATGAGCCAGCTAGAGAGAGCCCAGATGACAGCAACAAGTATTGTCCAAGATCCAGATGCTGTGACCTATATGTATGAAGGTTGAACTGAGATCCTACAGTAAAAGGAAAGCCTGCTGGACTATAAAAAATGGAATAGCAGCATCAGAAGAAGAGAGTGTTTATGTTTGGTGGCTTAATACATGCAGGGAGGCATCCACAATGCAGACAGACTTCACGAGGAAGGAGAAAAGTCACTACCCACTTGCAGCTCAAAGATTTTCATGTTTTATAGGTTATGGTTCAGAAGGAGATACTAATATCTTTTGCTTCATCAAGGCATAGGCATTTTTCTTAAGGTTCTCAATGGGATTTACAAAAAAAGTCACCTCCACCACTCCATTGAGAAAAATCAACATACACAGGGTAGCTGGATCTCTACAAATCATAGAATCATAGAATGGCGTGGGTTGGAAGAGACCTCAAAGGTCACCTAATTCCAACCCTCCTGCTGTGGACAGGGCTGCCAACCACTAGCTGGCACTAGATCAAACTGCCCAGGAACCCATCCAGCCTGGCCTTGAACACAGCCAGGGATGGGGCAGCCACAGCTTCTCTGGGCAGCCTGTTCCAGCGCCTCACCACTCTCTCAGGGAAGAATTTCTTCCTGATGTCCAACCTAAACCTCCCCTCTTTCAGTTTTATCCCATTCCCCCATGTCCTACCATTATCCACCCATGTAAAAAGTCGGCCCCCCTCCTGCCTGTAAGCTCCTTTCAAGTATTGGAAGGCCGCAATGAGGTCTCCCCGGAGCCTTCTCTTTTCCAACCTGAACAGTCCCAACTCCCTCAACCTTTCCTCATAGGAGAGGTGCTCCAGCCCTCTGATTATTTTGGTGGCCCTCCTCTGGACCCGCTCCAACAGCTCCACATCCCCTCTGTACTGGGGGCCCCAGGCCTGGACGCAGTGCTCCAGGTGAGGCCTTCCAAGGGCAGAGTAGAGGGGGACGATCACCTCCCTCTCCCTGCTGGCCACCCCTCTCTTGATGCAGCCCAGGATGCCATTGGCCTTCCTGGCTGCGAGAGCGCACTGCCGGCTCACGGCCAGCTTTTCGTCCATCACAACGCCCAAGTCCTTCTCCGCAGGGCTGCTCTCAGTGGGTTCTTCTCTCAGTCTGTACACACACATGGGATTGCCCCGACCCAAGTGCAACACCTTGCACTTGACCTTGTTGAACCTCATCAGGTTCTTGTGGGCCCACTTTTATTCCTAATGATTTTCTTCTTTGCATACTCAAAATTCAAACTGAAAAGCAAGTCTATCACAACAAAGGATCTGCAGTTATACCTAACATGAAAGAGGTGAGAACACGGCCCCTACAACAAACTTCATACTACAAAATACAGATGAAGAGGAGGAGGAATGCCCATTTGGGAACATCACCTAAATGATGGCTGAGCTTACCCTCATAATTATTAAGGAGGTCTGACAACCACTTCATAACACTGATGAATGCAGAGTCTATGGTCTGAAAACACCCTCACATCTATTGAAGTAGTAACTATGGATAGGACACCTGTGTTATTGCACATGCTGTAGCAAATATCTTCGTCATATCTCACGTAGCATGATTGTTCACACTTTCATCCAATGGTTCTCCTCTTGTCAATGTTAATTTTTTTGCTAGCTATGTTTCCTCAGCTGATTTAGTCACCCCAAAGCAAGATTTCTTTTAGCTAAAACAGAACCAAAAAAGAAATAATTGCGTTCTCCCATTTCAACAGTTGCACATGCCAGTTTTGCTGGGGAAGGGTGAGAGAAAAAACCCACTGTCATCTGCCAAAGGCAGATACGGATAAGAAGCACCTTCAACACTAGGAAGCATGGGTAAGTCCCTTACACTTTCTGGAAAACAATCTAGTGACAGGTCAGTGAATCAATTTTTACTTCATGAGGTCAATACTGAGCAGTGTAGGATTCGTCTGGGCAATCAGGTAGTTGATTAGATGCAGCGGTGATCACTGATGCTTAAGCTATTTACCTTTGAGTGACTGCTTAGGGAGACTGCTTCAAATACTTTCTTGTTGTAAGGAATCATAGGGTAAACTTTTTCTTTTTCTTTTTTTTTTTTTTTTTTTAATACCCTTCTGATGCCCTACACTTTGAACTTAGAATAAAATATTTTATATACATTTTGTATTTCTGGATGAAATATATTTTCATTTCCTTATGGACTGGGAATTCAGGCAGACAAAGCAACCTAATATTTTAACAAATTGATTTGATTAGAAAAAAAGAAATGTGCAAACTCTGAGGCATAAGTTATATGAATATATTCAAGCTTTCCCTGACATATGCCTATGCAGCAGCAAGAATTAAGGCATCCCAAACTGCACTGTTGCTTGGGAGCAAGAAGCATCCTCCAGCAGGTCTGTGCTGCAGCTGCATTCAAAAACAGAAAAAATGGGACCCATGAAATGGGATGATTCTGCACAGATCACAGGCACTGTTGTAGCATTTAACACAGAAACCTGACCTTGTCTTCTGGCCTAGGGATATGAGCCAAGAATCGAGGAAAGGCTTGGTAAGGATTGTACTTGGTAAGTGCTTACACAAAAGGAATCCTTCACCTTTGGAGAACTGCTGTTTGAGGTAGATGTGCATGGCTAATTTCTGCTAAAGTCAGTTATACACAAATAAATGACCATTTCAGTTCCACACATATGAACTGCAAACAGTTTAAAATAAAAAAGCATGTTGATGGAAGGAAGAGAAGGAGACAAAGGCCATCCTGTAACACAAGGAAACAGAACAATTAAGTTTTACAAGCTTCTTCCCCCCCACCCTTTTACCCTCTCATGATTAATGACCGTGCTTTACTTTCCTTAAGGAGTGGGCCCAAGGCTTGTGTATCAGTTTTTACAATCTGTTTTTAATGTGGAAAGATAATAACTGTGCAAAATGGAGCAGACTGTATAAAAATTCTCTCTGCAAATGTGATTACACATAAAACCCATAAAAATTGTACAAAGCGATAGATGAACCAAAACTGAACAGCTGTAGTTTTTCATTATTTTGGAACTGAGCAGAAAGAGTGTATGTATAGAGAATGACTTCAGTTTTTTTTTTTAATCTTCTGGACTTAATTGAATTATACATCTGCTGGGAATTTAAAATTTCAGAAGGAATATCACATTTCTGCTAAATTGAATTCTGTATTGCTGAAATGAAGAACCGTCTGTGAAATATTAGCAATAAGGTTGATATATTTCAATAAACCCCTAGCAGTACAGTTCATAATAATGTGGCACAGTTATATATATAAAAAAGTTATTACAACTAAGATCATTGGTAATCTCAAGTCATTTTCAGCCCAGAGAACAAATTAAATAAAGTATCATGGCTTTTATGTTTACTTTAGGGATGATTTTAGACAAATAAATTAATGTGATTTAACTACTTCCTGGCTGCTGCAGAACACTTCTTCTACTCCTCAAGTCTATTCTGTAAACTGTTTTTACTTGCAGAGAAGCCAAACAGCAAACTGTTAAGTGCTCAGGTTCTAATGCAGTTGGAGAGTTCAATAAGGTCTGAGAGGGGAAAAAAAAATTAAATAAAATATACTTGAGCAACCCTCATCTGGTACAGCACAAGCAAAAAATGAAAGGATGGACCTTACAAGCTACACACCATTTTGAAGATGGCATTAAGCATGGTCACAAACTTTTATTGATAGAGTCTACGGAGTTAATTTGTAGCATGACACCTAACAAGAAGACATCTTAAAGCTGCTAAGTTTTCTTTAAGATAAACATAACAAAGAAAAATAGAGGAGACAGATTAAAGCCACAGTGGGAGATTAACCACCTACTTCAGGTGACAGAAAATCTCCCATCTCCATCTGAATCAAACTCTAGCTGCTGAAACCGGCCCTGGCCCTTGGTGCCTCTCCACCACAACTGGTTGCTTTCAACCTGTAAAAACCTCAAAGCTAATGGCTTTCATGAAAACTAGATAAGTCTGAACAGGTTAGTTAAAGTACTGCTGCTAACTGCTAAACTCTGCAAGAGCATTTGGTTTGGGAATTCCCTTTCTGCTAGGGGCAAAGCTTGTGATTTCAGGGGTAGCAGGTCCTGCTACCATGGCTGCACTCCATGGTGCTGGAGGCTCCAGGGAAAGCATCTCCAGCACGGGCACATCTGCATCTGGGGCCAAAGTGCCTCTTTTGGGACCATTCAGTATGTAACTTGATTCAACAGGCAGAGCAAGACACACCTCAAAGGAGCATAAGATCGTAAAATCTTCAGTTATCCTCTGAGTAAATTCACCTCCTACCTTGCATACTGCTATCTGCAACACCCATAATGGATAGAAAATTGTGTTTAAAAAACAAAACAAAAAAAAAAAAAAAACACAACCACACAAACACCCTCCCCAAATGCCAGATTATCTGCAGTGCGTCAGTATGGCTGCTACAAACAGCCCAAATTGCGACACATCTTATTAAACGCCTTGGCCAAAACCCAGTTCTCTTATCGTGGAGTTTGTTTATATAGATGTCACTAAAAGAGTTGTGTTTACTTGTTGAAGAAAAGGCAAACACATAATGTAAAACATTGCCAACAATATTGTTGAACACGCTATTTTTTTTTTTCCAAAAGGGTCAGAAAAGCTTGCTAAATCCTCCCTGAAGACACACATACACCAAAAAGAAGAAACTGTTATTGCAATAGAACACCTTAATTAATAAACATTGATTGTGCTCATTGACTGCTGCAAATTGTATTAAATATTAACAACAACATTTTGTATATTTTATATTACTCATGAAAGTTTTATACCTTTGCCCTACAGCAGCCATAGATTTTATGTAAGCTCGCAACAAAAGTGACAAACTATTAAGCAGCATGGAGCCCTTCTATAAATATTAGCTGCAAACTGTTATATACTGATACAATGCCTTTACTTATATCTATCAGTACAGGAAGGTTATTTCAAAAACTAACAGATTTCAGGCCTCTGATTCAGTGATAGCAACTCCTGTTAACTTACAGGTTACACAGAAAGAGTCATTGATACGGCCACCAGCTATGTCACCTCTGTGATATGAACTCTGGACTTCACTTTGTCTTGTCTACTATTACAGATATACTATTATACACATATATATATTTATATAAAATCAGAATGATGGCAAACTACTTATGTGATGGCTACACACCTTGCAGGAAGGCAGTGTGCTATACTCGGAGGACAATCATGAATGAGAAATATGGACTGTTAAAAACATTCATAACAGCAAAATAGCTTCATTGACCATCAAAGAGGGGCAATTTTCAAGCAAATATCATAATTTTGGACAGTAATTGCAAACCTCAATACTCCTAATTAATGGTCACCTAAAAGTGTTACTGCAAACAGAAAGGCTAAATGCATCCACCTCTAGAGGGGATGGCAACAGCTGTTCAGCAGTGTGCGGCCACGCTGTACATAAAGAGTTTACAATAGCAAGAGCAGAGAAAATCCGTATCTAATCCAAACTGCAAGGGAACTGTGAGAGGAAAATCATTATCCATCCTTGAACATTGCCAGGAGTTTGCAAGTGTGTGTGTGTGTGTGTCATTGTGGTAGGCACCCACCATCTTACCAAAACAGAGAGGAATTTTACTGATTACATGTGATCAGACGTTAACGCATTCACATCTCGAGAGACTGACAGGTGAATGGAATATTCTTGTTTCTATTATCTTGGCCTTTTTTAATGGCAACAATTCCAAAAGTTGTGCTGTCAACCTGATTTTAGCATCTACAGTTCCAAAGGGGTAGTGTTAATGGAAAAATAGTGGCATCGAGGTTTTATTAATTATTCTGAAAAAGCAATTTAGAGGATGGGGCATCTGCAGAGGATGATACCTTATTTAAAACTCTCTTCAGAAAAGGTTTCTCTCTTTTCTCTCCTCCTGCCAACATCTCCCACCCCTAAAATCTCTCTTTTCTCTTCATCTGTCAATTATTTAAAAAAAAAAAAAATACATATAATAGACAAAAGAATTCAAAACATACTAACCTGAGGAGAAAATTATATAAATTAAAGTTTTATTTAATGAGTGTAGATCAGAGTTGAAAGCTTTTTCTTTTCCTTAAGCAGAAAGCAAAATAAGAACTTTGAAAATCAGAGATGAAAGCTTTTGAAAGGCTCAGGTAAACTACTCAAGGGACATTACTGACTTTGGATCTTGGCTTTAAATAAAATATAAGCCAGTTTCATTTTAATCACACTCCTTATTACAGTGCGAATTCTCCAAATAGCAATATTGTTGTGACATTCTCAGCAATGATGTGCCAAACCTATGCCTTGCTAAGCTGAGTGTGGCTCTACAGAGCAGCACCTTGAGCATGTCTGAAAGCCTGACCTTGGTACCAAGTGCCCAGCCAGTCCCCAGCATCAGTGCTGCAGGCCATGTCCTTTAGTGACTAATTTGAGTTTTGATTCTCCTGCTCTTGATTTCACAACCTGAACATTACATTAGGGGGCATTTCAGCCCTATTTTCTGTCCACAGTACTGTTATTTGCAGTAAGGAGAAAGAGGATCCCCACCTTCCAAATTATGGCAGATACAATTACACGTCACCTTTTGAATTAGGTTGTAGCCCTTCACAAGAGCACAGGGGGAAGAAAAAAAAAAAAAAAAAAAAAAGAAAAACACTAGCATTTTTCTCATACCCCTTCCCACTCCCACAAATAGAAAAAAAAACAAACCCAAACCCTGTGATAACTTCTGCTACAATATGTACAATTTGCTCTGTCTTTTACCTACTTCCACAAAAGTATTGGAAAATATATTACTCCCTGCTGCCTGAGAACTGAAGGGGAACTGTTTCATATAAGCACATGTAGCAGACCAGAGGGCATGCTCATTCCTGGCAGAGAATTTGACAGGTTCAGTCAACTATTTATGTACCCGTACGCAGCACCTCCAGACACAGACGGTGAACCACATGGATTCAACCATCTTTACTCCTGGCCTGGAAGTAAATTAAATCTGCATCTTGACCATGTTGCCTGGAAGAGGTTATTCAATTATTTACAGGGCAATAACAGGTAACCGCACTTTACAGCAGTTTGTAGACAGCTACTGTACAGTTTCAAATAAAGAAAATATAGACTGTGGCAGTCAGGATATATTAAAGAGGAAAAAGAAAAAGTTCTGCAAACTCAGAAGTCTTTCCAACTATGTTTTTTCTCCAAGGCTCCTCAAGCCCCTGTGTCACAGCTGTCCTTGCCATAGACTCAGCAAAACATGTATTTGCTAAGAACAGGTTGTTGCTGGAAGATCAACCAATCTCACAATTTGAGGTTTGCCTAGTTTTATTCTTAAAGCCCATTTTCACGAGCTCAATTTACCTCCCTGTCTTCCCTTTCCTTGACACTGATCTCCTTTCAGTTTTTGAATATTTTCCTAAGTGTCAAATATTTAAGATTCTGAAAGCAGTTGGCATTGGAAGAGGCTGCCCACGGAAGTGGTGGTGTCACTGTCCCTGAAGGTGTTCAAGAAATGTGTAGATGTGGCCCTTAGGGACATGGATCAGTGGGCATGGTGCTGATGGGTTGACAGCTGGGCTTGCTGATCTTGGACATTTTTTCCAACCTTTATGATTCTATGATCTGAAGGATGGTCCTTGAATCACCTGGACATGGCTTCTTGGACACTCTTTTCTCAATTCTCCACCTCCTTTAAAGCACAGTAGAAAAATCAGTAATTGCCTTATATCATCCATACTCTCCGACATCTACCTTGCTCTAAAAATAGTATTTATCACCCAAAGAAGATACTTTGGGACATAACTTGCATGAAACATTTCAGATCCAACTGCATTACAGCATCGCTTAGTCAGGTGGATGTCCACATGCACACATCCAAGCCACCATGCTTCTACAGCAGCCAGCTGGAACCACACAGGGATTTGCAGGGCGCTTTGGAGAATTAACACGCTGTTACGGGACGCAAGAATTACTCACATATTAGGGCAAAGGAAACTGAGAATGCCCAAAGCACAGGAGGAGCTGAAGGTTCCCACTGGCTTTCAGCCCAGGATCCAGGGCAGGGAACTGAATCACTGTAAACAATTAACACAGCCCTTGCTGACAAGCAGGAGCAACTTTTGCTTAATTCAAACACAAGTTGCAAGCTTTGGACTTTGCTAAGAAGGCATATCCTTTGCTATACATGCCCACTATTCATGCTATACATCCCCAGCTATTCAACTATATTCATGCTATACATGCCCCAGCTATTCAACACCATGCTATACCTACCAGCTTGCACATACAGCCAAGGGCTGGCCCCTGCTTGACTTTCACTGGTTAACTCTAAAATGAGCCATTATGGGCTTTGGCTTTCTTACCTGCAATTTTGCAGCTTTATACTCCTAAAAGTGCCACTGGCTGCTGTGAACTGTGGCTCTAGTTCTGATCACAGCAGATTCTCAGCCCTGCACATTGAGTCACCTGCCGTCTCTGCATAGTGCGCTTAATTAAGGGGCATTGTGTGAAAGTAAAAGCTGGAAAAAAATAAGTTGAATTTGCCCTAATTGCACATGAAAATAAAAAATTATGCTCATTGAAAGAAATCAATGTTAAAGCCCTTTCTCTGAAGAGTGAACATGGGGCTAAATCTCTGGGCTCATTTATTTCAATCAGGAAGAGAAATGATTGTTAAACAAAGTTCCCAAAGTTCAATTTTTTCACTTCCAGATAATAACATTTTTTCATTGCTAGATGAAGTCGTGCAGAGGGCCTGCGCTTTTCTGTATTCCATTTCTTGGTGGGTTTATTTGCCATTCAGAGAAAATTAGCACTGGCAAGAAACTATTAGTTTACTGTTTGAGAAAAGGTTTCAGTAGTTTCCAGGGTGGGATAAGTTCTCTGCTCGTACTGACCAGGGAGGAAGCATCACTTCTTGTGCAGCACCATACATTTGCACATGTAAATTCTCATGAGCTCAGTTTCTCTTGATATATTAGTGACATCCAGGGTGATTTTCAAGTTTTGAAGCAATATTTAAAGGACTTTAAATACTACATTTTCCTTTCCTCTGGAAAATCCCAAATAGCACATAAACTTCCCTCTGGAAGACACTGGGTCACTAATTTTAACAAACATCCTGGTGAAGCATCTCAAAACTAGCTGCAGTTAGGACTCCTTCAGCAGCTTAGGATGACCAATTGATTGCAAGTTTGCCGAACTCCAACTGTTTAAATTTATAATAATGCTTCTTGGTTAACCTAACTCTTTTTGTAGGAACCCACCAAATTATAAATTCAAACTTTGCAGCTCTGGAAAAGGAAAACAAGTTTTATGTGATAATAATACACACTCTAATTCCAAAAGCAGGCAAAGCTAAAAGGTGTGGTGAAGGCTTTAATGTAAATACACAATTCTTTCCTTTTGACCTTTCCTCCCTTCAAAACTCTAACGATTTTAAGTTAAAGCATCTAAAGCCCTTGAAGGGCATTATTTAGAAAAACTAAAATCATGCCTTAGAGAAATGAGTCATTAAAAGCAGGTATCATCATACTTTTTTTTAGTATATGATAAGCAAAGTCTTTAAACAACACTGTACAGTGATAAAAAAGAATGCATTTTATTTAATCAGATATTCCCAGTACTCTGTTAAGATTCTCTACAGTGCGACATATCTCAGTTCTCAGTTTAGACTATTTGGGCATGATACTGGAAATAAGTGCTGAGAACACAGTAATGGATTGAGCATGGAAGACAAAAGACTGTGTGTAGCCACTACATTTGAATTTACTATCTTTGAAACAAGATTGCTTTATTTGCCTGGATTCACAGGACTTGGTTAAGAGCTGGGTGGACTTACAGGTGTTAAACTAGCCACTGACAGGCTATCATAGGTTCTCTAAATACAGAGAAAATATTTTTCTACTTCACAGCAGGAGCTGCATGCATGACAAACCTCATGCAAATTGGATTTATTCGACTTTTCTTCTTCAGTGAAGATGAGGAAAGATGATGATTAAGCAAGCAGTTTCCTCCTACATTTTCATTCCAAACTGTTTCCACAGTCTCAAGTCTCAAATAACAGGTGCCATTTTTGGATGGTCTAATGCTGGTGTAAGTAGATCTGTGCACCCCTCTCCACTCCCTGAAATACGAAACTTGGATGTCAGGGCTTGAGATTGTCTGGATGACTTTGATTGCTCTCCAGCTTCTGTTTTGTGTAGATAACAGTGACATTTTTCTTTTCTGGGATGGACTT
>VXAV01004945.1:0-16351 GCA_013399715.1 Alectura lathami | reverse complement strand
AGAGTAAAAAAAAAAAAAAAAAAAAAAAAAGAGTCATTTACTATCTTATCCTCAGCTTGGCAAAGACTGTTTTGCTGTGCCACACAAATGAGTGGAAATGTAAAACTAAATTAAGGCAACTTTTCTTCCTTCCTCCGCCTGGATAAACATGTTCTTAGAAAATTTGTTTTTAAATATTACTAGTCCTCATCTTGTAGCAGTACTACAGATAGAATTTAATCTGTTGATATATTTTGCTAATGTTACAACAAACAAGCAAACAAACAAACAAAAATAAACAAAAATCCAAGGTCTTTCAGTGCACTAAGGATGGCATAAGCTAAAATCATGCATTTGTACAACAGAACTTCTTGTTATTTAGAATTATATTTTCTTATATTTGCTCAATGAATAAACAAAGTTTTGTAACTAGAAATCCCACTTCACCTAAGGAGTGCATTTTACACAGTAGCTCTATATTGTTCATCCTGCAGGGTGAAGGGAGTCTAGGACTAAGCTATAAAACTCCCCATGTTAGAGAAATAATAAAAGAAAGCAGCAGTATTCTTGGAACATCAGCATCTACCGGTCTAAAATGGAAACCAGATCTGATTGTGTTGAATGCTGTGCTCAAGCAGGAGAGTCTTTTTCCTTTGCAATTTAAATAGAAAGGAAGCAAAAAGCCGGAAGAGGGGCAACAACCAAAAAAAAAGATGGAGACAGTTGCTATCTGTCACATATCAGGCAGTGACTGCACCATGTCTAGATAGAGAAAAGTTACCTGCGTTTTAAATCATCCTTATTATTAGATTATATATAGCTAAGTTTACTGTCCCATGGAAAAGAGAGGTGAGAGACATAATAAAACTAGTGATGATTTAAAAAAATAAAAATAAAAATCCAGTTTGATATTCAGAGTCCTGGCTGAACATGCGTAGGTGCCAGTTAAAACAGGAACCTGATGTTCCCCTACAGACTCAAATCCGTGCAGTATCCCACTGAGAAGTTTGAGTCATGTTATTTCAGACTAACCACTGTATGAAGTAACTACAGTTTCCAGATATTAATACTGTAACATCACTGAAATTTTAGTGCATGTACAATCTAAAAGGTGTTCATGCAGAGCAGCTCATAATAAAGTTTTGAAGCAAGATACTTAACCAGACCATCTTCTAAGAGGCAACTCCTTAATGTCCTGAAGCATAAATAGCCTAGGTAAGCCCGCAGTCAGGCAGCACCTCTATTAATCCAAAATGCAAATCTGTGTTTCATAAGGGAGACCCTCCCAGCAAAATTCTGAACTGTACACAAAAAAAAAACCCTAAATTTTCTGGTCCTATTTTTCATCATGCATTGTAGATATTAATTAGTTCCAATTGCAGACATTTGGCTTAAAAAACAGACTGAATTTAAGTTTATCTCTCTTGGAAAAAAAAAAGCAAACCTTCTCTGGCTGTTTTCACAACATTAACATAGGTGAAGACATCATTTTTTTTTTTTTAAGTGCCTTTTTTTTTTTTTCTTTTAGCTGAAATGTGCTTAACAAAGCAATTTTACATGGAAAGGAAATGAGATTTACTCGCAAAGTTTAATCTTCAGGTATCTGATACACCTACATAAATTCCCCTCAAATGGAAAGCATAGCTGGTATAGCAGGAGCATATGCTACAATGTGCAAACATGTCCAAAAAGCTCTGAATGTTTACTTTAAAATAATCATAATTGGCCATAAGGTTCATCTTTACAAAAAAAATATATATATATCACAGAAATAACAACACAGATTACTGTTACTTTAATTTTGATTTAACAGTGTGCATCATGGCACAAAATCTCATTCTGATTTCACTTCAGTAGTGCAGAACTTGCGATCAGATCTCTTTCTAATCTTACTTCAATAAAATATGCTTGACATCAAGATCCATAGACATTGCTTTCAATACTGCCTATAAACACGTCTCTCTGCTTTGCTTTAAATGGAACCGCAGGGTACAAAGCAATACAACACAAAAATAATTGTGCCATTTTATGGTTCTGAAAGCCGTGCAACTTTAAAAGCACAGCTCAACAAATTGGAATGATAAAAACCATCTTTATTACATACAATTTTAAGACATGTATATATATTTTTAAATTCATGTCCTCATGATGAAAGAGCTAATGAAGAGATGAAAGGAAAACAGAGGTTATTTTCAGAGAATTAAAATGCTCAGCACGGCCCACAGACAGCAATAATATAAAAATGTACGTCTAGGGACTTAGTAAATTCACCTAAACAGGCTGGCATCTGCATGAATGGAAACACAATTGCTTTTAATATCAAGCCGTCAGCCTATTGTGTTTCATAACGACAAAGAAAATTCAAACAAAACAAGAGAGTTGCTTTGTAATTGCAGGGGAAACACAGGCAAAAGCTGCCTCCATTTTAATTCCTGTAAAATTGAGAGTTGGCATTGCACAGGAGTCTTTCCCAAACCAAAGTTCAAATATTAATTAAAAAATTAATTAGCATTGAAACCACACAAAACAAACCCACAACCTGAGATGGACCTTTGAACTACTTGCCAGGAAGAGTCATTTGTTCTATGCACTGCCCATGGTCAGAAGCTTACAGACACTAATCCTTTTTGCCCAAGCACCTTTTTTTTCAATCATTATGTTACTAGAGGTAAAAATCAAAGCCCACTCGAGAGGCCAGGGCCCTGAAGGAGAGGGCTTAGCTGAAAAGCAGCAGCTAGAAGAGGAAGGATAACGCTGTGTTTATTGCAGCAGCTTTTTCTCCACAAGACCTGGATTACCATTTTCATTTTTGACAGGATTTCCACGTCACCTTGGGCAAGGCACCTAATTATACCCATTCATACCACAGTAACAACTACTGCCTTTCTCTCTTGCCTCCTCCAGCCATACACTTGCACAGAAAGTGCATTAGAGGGTGTACAAATGCTGCGAAGTGCAACAAATCCCGTTGTTCACCTCTGAGCCCCAACATCAAGCTGCTGTGGTCGGCAACTCCCATCTGTGTGCACGCTCCTGGCAGTGATGGACAATTACAGAAATACGTGTTAGATAAACTTCTTCCTGTTTTTTTTATTATTATTATTATTATTTATTTATTTATTTTTCCCTCATGATGCTGTGGGATCCTGGACTCACCTGAATGCTCTGCTGGTGCCCAGCACATTCCCTTCAAGTGGGATGTTTTCCCTAATTCACTTGTGTCAGCATCTTGTATATCTTTAAAGTGGAATAAACTACGTAACTAAAACTTATTTGAAAAAAAAAAAAAAATCAGAATCAGAAACTCAAAAAGAAAAATATTTAGTTTGATGCAAGATGATGTTCTGTCCCTCCCTGCCTTGGACTAGACTTTTCTTAGACAAAACCAAACTCCAGATTCATATAATCTTTCCTTTCCACAGCCCACTCAAGTCTAACAGATATAATTATGTGCAAATTGTCTGTGATTTTTCAGATGGGCGAGTCTGTGCAATCATATTTTGAAGCACAACTGAGCTGCATTTGCATCCAGCATCCCTCCAGAGCTCTCATGAGTTGTTGGAACAACTCAGTCTGCATCCTTATAGATCCAACCCCATTTATCAATTATTTGTAGCCAGTTACACAGAAGATCCCAGTTTTCCTTATCCCACTTGGGAAAAAACTGTTCAAGAAACACTGATCAAATGTAGATGTGATAAAAGCAGTGACTCTGCCTCTTTCACCACAATCCTCTGTACTGTTTAAATTGAAATAACTCAGATTTTCCATCTTACTCTTTCTTTTTCCAAAAGAAAGCAGCAAGAGAATCATTGTTTTGGCCTCAAGGCATTCATCAAGCCCTCTCATTTCTTTCTGGAGTTCAGCAGAGTAGCCACTTTATCTGGTGTATGATTGGATAGATTTTTTTTCCCCAGGAAGATACTTCATTTTAGTGTATGTGGAAGGTATATTGCACATAGAAACCAGGGAATAGAGTAGCAAGGCACTAAATCTATCTGCTAAAGAACATTTATTCACAGACAACCACAAGGCTCAATCTAATTGACAATTTCTGCTTGGGGCCTGTGATTAAAATACGAAGGCTGCTGCAGGTAAGAACAGGAATGAACTAGTATCGCCATTGGCAAGAGCTTGCACAATAGCTGTCATGACCAGCAGTTATCACCAATTTGCTTTTAGCACCTAGTAGTAATCAAGGGATGATGAAAAATGGTTTCAACTCAACAGCAGGGCATAGCCCAGGGCAATAAGGGGTTAGGGACAGAGTGCATGCGAGTGTTTGTTACCAGTATCCCCTGGAATGTACCATAACTAACCTAAATATGCACCAGTGAAAGAGAGGTTAGTGGGTTTTTTTGTTGTTTTTGTTTTGTTTTGTTTTTTAACAACACTTTAGGCACATTAACCCATACATTGTCTCTGTTACTGTTTTACATGACCTCATCAACTCAGTGAGATTCTTCATACAATTCTTCTTCCCTTAGTGTCATCTCTGTACAAAGGAGAAACAGTATGCAGAAACGTGGAGGACTTCTGCAGCTCCATCAATTAACCCCTTTAGATGATGACTATACCATGCACTTGGTGTGACTCACAAAGTAAAGTGGTTTTTTCAAGCCCAGCAATGAGAAAGTGGATTTTTTTTTTTTTTTTCCAGACAGTGAGCAATGGAAAGGAGATGTGGTACAACCACCACATTAATACAGAAAACTTCAAACACTTCATCTGTGCACCAATTTCATGTACTAATAGAAAAAAATCCTTGTGTACAGCAGAGGTGTCCTTGTGTGTGTCTCACATACACACACCTGAGTGGTGTACCTCAGTGTAGCTGCTGATTGCTGTGGTCATCACAAAGGTCAGACTCTTACAGGTAAGCAGCTATAGCATAGATGCTAAACATACACCCTGTCCATTAGTCCTTCACGACTTGACTGTAGCTTACTTAGATCTGAGTGCATCCAGACTACCCGAGAATGGATAAAAAGTAAGTACGTATATGTATGTCAAAGACTGACTAAAGAGCAGTTTCCAGTTTGCAATTTCTACTGTTTTTAAGGGCTGAGGTGCAAGCAATGCATTGTTCAGAGCTCATTCAGCTTTCAGGCCTCACAAATGAAAACCACAAAACAAAACACAAACCAACCAGCCAAAGAAACAACCAACCAACCAACCAAACAACATGGAAATTGAAATATTCTTGTATTAATATCTTCACTTTATAGAATGAAACTGCAGTCAGCCATTTGGCTAGCAGTTATGTGTGTACAAATCTGACGGACTTGCATAAAGACAAAAAATCCCATCAACCCTAACACTATACTAGAACCATGCTTGTAGTTACAAAGTAGCTTCACTTGACTTAATTTAAAATGTCTTAGTTGAAAGGCAGACACATTTATGTACTTCAGAATCTAATCTAGTTTGTTCATAGTCAACACTGCTCTGCTTTTAATGGCAGCATCAATTTGGGAGTCAGGTATCTCAGTCAACACTGAAATTTGACTACAGAAGATCCAACCGCCTTCAGTTCCATCAAGCAAAGTATCTGAAGCTATAGCAACTGGAGCCTGTCCTTTTTGTAAGATGATTTGAGATCTTCGTGTATATGAACAGAGCCCAGATAGTTCTGCTTAGCTCTTGCAAATGTGATTGCTTTCCTCTTTTTGGGCTAAGATAGCATATATATCTAAGCTACCATAAAGGATGAGATTTTTGGGTCTGACACCTGCATTCTGATCAGATTTATGGTTTAAATTAATTTCAGTTAATGTTTGAAGATGGATGAAGGATGGCAGGAAGAGGGGGGAGGGCAGGGGAAGAAAGACTTCCTCTCTAACCTTGCAAAACATCAGTGTTGAAGGCTGTCAGGAGAAAGCGCTGGAGAAGTACCTACAGCAGAAGGAGTTTCAAAGCCCTAAGAAAATCATGTGGAAAATGGTTATTAGCCCTCTGTAGGAAGATATTCAATCACCAGTTATGCCTGCCACCCCTTATTCCAGCTTCAAGATGCAGATCAAGGTTTTACACCTACTTTGCCAGGTTTTTCCTATGCAAAGTTAAGCCACTTAAAATATTTTAAGAAGAGCTCACTTTTACAGACATCATATTTATTCAAATTTGTCCTTAAAATGGGTTAGCAGCAAAATGTATACACAAATAATTTGTATCAAAAACCTCTTAATCAAAGCGTGGAAGGTTTATCTCCATACATGCTAACAGATGCAACTATCCTCATTCATACACATTTTTAAGAGGAAACCAATTATGCCACAGACTCTCCCCTTCTCCAAGGGCCCTCTTCCCACAGCTAATGATCCTCAATAGATTATTTGAGGAAAATGAGCAGGAGGGGGGTAATTTGTACCCAAGAGTACCAAAGAAAGTGAGAAGGTGATTAGAGCAGGGTGTGAGTTCAAAGCCAAATATGTTATTTAATACCATATAAACTCATTCATATTCAAAAACTTAATTAGGAAATGCACAAAAGGTGTATAATGAATCCTATCCACTCTTCACAGAGTACCAGTTAATTCAAGATGTTAATATATTTTTGTGCTTTTGGGAAGTGGACTGGCATTGAAATGATAACCACAATCTTCTCTGGAAAATACCTACGATTACATTGCTCCTTACTGTCCTGCAACCTACTATAAATACTATTTAGGGAATTACAGTAATTCCACAACATCTTTGAGCCTGTATAGCATGTGCATGCATACGTATGCAAAACATATTTAAATTTATAACATTTAGAAGCCAGAATTTGTTTTCTGCTTTGAAAAGTGCTGCACACCACCACCATTTATATATTATATATTTATATATGGAGGCTTGACTATCTATTAACATCGCAGCAGACCATAGGGTTGCAAAAGCCTATTTAGGAACTAAGGCCACTGAGTTTTACCTTGCTGGATTAACCAGCTCGCAGTAACCCATCTTGGGCGTAACTAGCTGTCATGGTTTTGGCTGGTACAGAGTAAATTTTTTTCATAGAGGCTTGTATTATGCTGTGGCTTGGATGATCAAATGATCAATGGATCAAATGATGAAAACAGTGGTGATAATACACCAACGTTTTAGTTGTTAAAGCAGTGCTGCACAGAGCCAAGGACTTTCTGGCTTCTTGGGCTGCCCTGCCAGTGAGGAGTTGGGGGGTGCACAAGTTGCTGGCAGGAGACACAGCCAGGACAGATGGCCCAGTCTGACCAAAGAGAAATTCCATACCATAAGATATCATGCTCGGCAATAAAAACTGGGATAAAGAAGAAGGAAAGAGGGAATATTTGGATTGATAGCAGTTGTCTTCTCAAGAAGCCCCCACCTGTGATGAGCCTTGTTTTCCTGGAAGTGGCTGAGCATCTGTTAATGGGAAGTAGACAATGAACACAGGAGCTCTTTTACCTTTCCAATTCTCTCCCCATTCCCACGTGGGGACAGTGAGAGAGCAGCTGAATGCTGCTGAATTGCCTGCTGGGATTAAACCCAAACAGCAGCCAGCATCTCCAGGCATCTCCCAGCAGTCATTGCCTACCTCCCACATTTGGCCCACTTCACAGATCTTTCCTCCAGCTGTGATCATCTCCTTTCCAAGTTTTCTTCTGCTCTCCAAGACCATTTATTTCAGGGAACATGTCTTTTCAGCCTCCTTTTCTTTCTGGCCTCAAAAGTACCCATTTACCAATTAAAATAGTCTGTGTGCAGAAGGACAACACATGACCAGCCTGCTAATTGGTGCATCAGTGTCACATCTCTCTTGTCACTGGAGGATTTAGGACATGACACTATTGTTTAGTTCAGGTATTGGCAAAATTTACAGCCAGCCTGTACCAGTTGCAGCCAGGAAGTACTGGGCTTCTGCTTGACAGTTCAAAAGTTCAGATGTGGTCATTCACCCCCCATATCCCAATTTTCTACCATGTTGGCATTCAGGCATTCATGATTTTTTTTTTTTCTGCAACAGTCATCAAACATTTTAATTCGTCTCCTGCAAGCGTCCCATTCCAAAGTCATGATTTGAAGCTGAGGAATGACAAAATCTATTTTGTATATGAATAGAACACTCATTTACTGATTATTTGTATGTAGACAAGGATATGACGCTCTCACTTTTGCTGAGAGGTGTAAGGCAGGCACTGGTCTACTGATTTCTGTGTATCAGCATTATGCATTAACTCTCGCTCTGCTAGATAACTTGTGAAGTTGCTGTTACATTTCATAAGAATCCCCCTAAGGTAGTAAGCATAACTAATATGCTAGATACATCCCTCCCTCCAAAATACCAAACACATTTAATCATGCCCACAAATATTAGCTTTAGCCTTATGTAAGCCTCGAATGAGCACACAAATCTTACTATCACTATTTGAAGTCTAAAATACTGGCAAGATTCCCAGGTAAACCACTGTGATTTTGGAGAACAACAGGAAACTGAAGTGAAGCAGTAAAATTCAGCCTGTCCCAAACAAGCAAATACGTTCCTTTGCCAAACAAAAATCAGCTAAGTTAACTACAGTATTAGAAACAATTAAGATTCACAGAGAAAAAATTCTGATAGAGGCTCAAAAATGTAATGAAAGCAGATGTCGCCAAAGTGGGGGTCTGTTTCCAAGTATTCAGTATATGAACATGAAATCCAGACATCAATGGTCTTCCAAGTCAAGAGCAGTTAAAGGCAGCTAAATACCTCAAAGGAGATGCCTGCAACAAGAACTGGCGTTAAAAATTCCAAAGCAATGTCTCAATTTTATACTGTGCAGATCTGAAAAAATCCAGTTCTTGGACTAGTCACAGGATGCAGGCAAAAAGCCAGACTCCCTTTAGAGCTCAAATTCCAAAAAAATGAGAGTACAAAAGATTTTTGAAGCACTAGCCATCACTTTTCCCATCCCAGTGAGCGCTGGTGACCAAGAGGATCATTTGAAAACTTGGCCACAGACCACTCATTTTCATTTTGTTTATTTAAAACAAATAATTCAGCCTAACAATCTCCAGGACAAACACAGCTAAACAAAAAAAAAAGATCCCCACCCAGCACTCTGATTATAAAGCCTTTGGTTTGGCTTAGTTTCCTGGACAAGTAAAAACATAAATACGCTGTCTTCACACATAATCTGAAGACATGCAACTAAGATTAATTACTATTGGTATGAAGTCTTAAAAATAAGCACTGCAAGCCATAAGCATGAGAATATAGAATAAGTGCAATTAAATGACTGGCAATCTTTTTCTGAAGTGTGCAGTTGAAAACCTTCAGAAGCTGATGTCCTTTGTGAGTGCTGGGCAGCAGCTTTAGTTTCAACAATACACAGTAAATAGCATGAAAGTTTCACCCAGAAACAGGACAGATGCTTCTGCTTGAAGTCATGAAACAAGAACTACATGTATCACATGTAGTTCAGACTGACTAGAAAATAGAAAATAATCACAGCTGAAGCAGAAATGAACAGTTGGTCTGAAGTTCATGTGGAATTTAGAAAAGGCATTTCTGTTACCACGAGGTCAGAAACATCCTGGTTCAGAAACTCCTGGACTGACAACCTCAAAAGAAATGTAGGTCTCAGAACAAGTCCCAGGATTTTGCAATAATCTTAGAGTGGAAATAAAGAAAGCCCCACTAGGTGATTTTATATATTAAAGAAAAATAATGCTGACAGATTTGTACATTTTTACCCTGTGACTGAAGAAAAGGTTTTTGACCTTAAAATTCTTTGTGTACAAATGAGTATCTGTGCCTTTCCCATGGATTTATATAGACCAGAAATCCCCATTCACAGAATAATTTTTCCAGGAGCCAAGGAATTTTGTAACTATGAAAGCCGGCAATACTGGATTTGTTCATTATCTTTGCTCCTGAAGATTCCCTCATAGTGGGATAATGGGCAACACTGTATTTCTCCATGACACATATATCAAACATATATTAATGAAGGTTATTATTCTTGTTCCCCTATTCCCCCACCCCCATATTAACCACACCACATATGATGAAATTGCATAGTTCCTATCATTGCTCTCTTAAAACCAAAACTGGAAAATGAAGACTTGCCAAAAGAAAAGAAGAAAGGCTAAACTAAATGTTTTTCTAGTCTTAGCAGCCATGTTTGTGTACAGGTTGGATTATGTTTGATGCCAGAAACTTTGTATTTTTTTCCATGGGAACGAAAGAGGGAATATTCAAAATCAGCTATTTGGCGAAGAAAGAATGTAAAGATGCAAAACAGCAGGAGTTTATTGATGGCAATTAGCTTAAGGATAATTCCTGAGATTTGATTCAGTTCACCACAAGTGTAAAGAACCACTCAAAGATTCAGCTTGAGTTTTGATGCTCATGTCACTAAACCCATATCCTAACATTTGTGGAGCTAAGTTGACTACGGGAAAAGGGAAAAGGGAAGAAAATCTATTCTCAACCCTCTGCCACGGACAAAGGTGCCCAGGGCCTCATCGAACCTGGCCTCGAGCACCTCAAGGGATGGGACATCCACAGCTTCTCCAGGCAGCCTGTGCCATTGCCTCACCACCCCCTGAGTAAAGAATGTCTTCCTAAAATCTAATATAAACCTACTCTCCTTCAGTTTAAAGCCTTTACTCCTTGTCCTATCCCTACACTACACTTTGATACTACATTGATAAAGAATCTCTCTCCAGCTTTCTCCATCTTCCAGTATGCCATTAGGTACTGTAAGGTACTGCACATCATAGTCCCTTCCCATCTTCTTTAGGGAGCAGATGTGTAAGTGTAGGCACACGCATGTTATCATGTGTTGTATTAGCACTGAGTCGTAGCTTTGTAAGTTTCATTGCAACAGGCAGTCAGGTAAAGACAGATGGCCTCTGCTATCTGTGTGTGCTGCTGCAGACAAGGATGCTTTTAATCCTTAAAAGTCCAAAACAAAATAAATCCCATCTTATAGCAAATAAAGTGAATAACAAGAAAGTAATAAATAACAATAAATAATAAATAATACAAAACAAACAAACAAAAACCCACAAAAACACTGAAGCCACCAGGAATACAGAAAAAAATAATTAGCCAGGAAAACCTCCATAAGTCTGGTCTTGCAACTCATTCAACACAAGAGGATTCAACTGAGACACACATTCAAAAATGAACAAACAAAATAAAATCCACTCCCCCCCAAAAAAAACAAAATACCTCTCCCTTCCCCAAATACAAAACAAAGAAAACCAAATGTTAGATGTTCCAGCTCTTCCACATTAAATTTTCATCCTTAAAATGGAAAGATAATGTAGGGGAGAAGTAACTTAGAATTGAAAATTAATAAAGCTTTGCTTTTTTAAAAATATCTTGGTTGAACATATAGATCTTCCCACAGAAGTGTAGAATCAAATAAAATTCAAAACAGGTCCAAGTTATACTAAAGCTTGCTGTGCGTATAATGCAATTATTTGCCGTCCCTGCATTTTCTAATGCAGTAACCAACTTGAGAAAGTTTGCATTGCAATGTACAAAAGATCTTCTTATCTGAATTTATCTTTGATCATCAATGCATCAAGCTCCCAGGAATTAAATGAAAATCTTGTTACATTAAAACAAAGTTGTTTATAATCAGCCATGCACAAGCTGTTGGTATGGCTAGCTGCCACACAAATCAAGGTTAAAACAGACCAGGCTTACAGCTGAAATATAACTAATATGACATTATTCTTTCAGACATTTGGTTAGGCTGACAAATTTCTAACTCTGTAATTTACACAGTGTCCCCATGACATGTGGCAGTACTGCTATTGTGTACAGAGATTTTTATCATAGGAAGGAGGGGGAGGAAATCTACATTTTCCTAGTGCAAATCTTTTCCATAACAATTTCAGAATGCATGCTGGCTTGCTAAAGTATACAATTTACCTATCTGACAGTACATGAAGTTCAAACAGTGATGGATAATTATTTTAATGCAATGCAAAATTACCCTGTGGAACTCGCTGGTACAGAAAGTGGTTAAGATATCACATATAATACTGTTAAATAAAAGTATGTTCTTCAGTAACATGAGGCTTGAAAGATTTATTCTGCCTTTTGATTCATGCATTGTATCAATAAAGTAAATACTGACAGAATTCAGCATTAGGAAAGAAAACTCAATTAGTAGGATTTTAGCACTCTTGTGTAACACGGGAACTGTCTCATGGGATCAGACAGGAATTTGTTTTACATGACCTTCTATCCCTGAAAGATACAAAAGGCCTACATGGACATGGATATGTTCCCAAATAAGGAAAGATTTTTCTCGACTTCAGATAATATTTGGAGAAAATGTGGGCAGTTAGATCCTTTCCCATCCACTTTAATCCTACCTAATTGTAGATGTTCTCATCACCCATTAAAATCCTTCTATTTTCCTCCCCCTAGTTCTAAGCATCTGGCCTCCATGGTATCCACTGGCACAGTATCGTACAAGCTAATTGTCATGAGGGTTATTGATTTCAAAATTTCCCCCCCCCTTTGTGTTATGACAAAATTAAAACAACAAAAGTCTAAATTGACATTTCTGAGAAGTGCTTATTATTCTGTATAAATCTTTGCCTCCATAATTAAACATTCCTCATAAGGAAGTCCTCCTAGGTCTGAAATTATTAGCTAACTACTGCTGGAACACCTCAGTTAAAGCATATTTTTATCATCTTCCTCAAGGAATTCAGAATTGGCTGCTACTACTGGGAAGATACAAAGCTACCACATATAGGTTACTACTCTGTTCCAGATCATCACATCTTAAGAAAGCATCATACATACTGATTATACTGATTCCTCCCTGGAAAGCTGATTTTAGTGCCACACTAAGCTTCCAGCTGCTGAAGAAATAAAAAATGCCCAGCCTTTTGCTGCTGAACTAGTTCTGCTTTCCCATCCCACTTTCACCATGTACATTTGTGCAAACTTCCTGTGTGGTCTGACTGCTGTTGTGTATTATAAGAACAAATGGGGAAAAAAAAAAAAAAAAAAAAAGCAGGACTAAGTTTTTTCCTCCAAATTATTATGTTTTGTGATGTTGCAACCTGGAGCCCAACATTTTTCATGTCCAAATCACTATCCCTCTGTGTACAAGGCTCATTTTCATCAAAGCAGCTTGTTTTTTTCCCTGTTCTTATAGCATGTGTTCTCATAATATCTGCTTAAATTTAATCCATAACCTGAATTGCCAATACACAAGGAACAATCAACCCTGTAATAACTTGCAGAGATTTTAATAGGAAAATAAGGCACTGATTAGTGCAGTCAGGTTAATACAGTACTCTCAGGCTAGATTTCTGTACATTATGCCACATTTTATTTTTAAGGTGTTTTGTTTTGTTTTTCTTAAACAGCAACTATGATTTTTTTTTCATAAAGTTAAGTATTTTTGTAGGGCTTTTCTCCTGTAAGTCCACATAGTAAATATCTGTAACTGTAGCAAAAAATGATTCTGGCAACTGTAACTTTTTATCCACCTGTAATGGGATAAAATTGTTCCTCTTGGAATTGGAACTGCAATTTCATCCCTGCTCATCCTTGTTGTTTCAATTCAACCTAAATTCAACCACATCAATGTGAGCAACATTAATTTTCTTTGTCATGGATCAAAGCATGTTTGCTGTTTTGTCACTGTTAGAATAATTATCTATATTTGTTGGTGGATCCTGTCCTGTTTGTGGCTATGCAGTATGCATAGATAAGAGAGCAAAGAAAGGATGTAAAGTGCAATAAGAATGTCTCAGACACATCGCAACAGGAAAATTCAGACTGTAGTTTATTACAGTAAATACTGTTAGAGAGGGTACAGTTAATTCATGGAACCTCTTAGTAAAAGAGTTACTTTGCTTTTTCCCTGAACCATGGGGGTGGAGAATGGAGACTGATTTAAAATTCTTATGTCTCATAGGCTTTTTTCTCATAAAATTTAAGTGAAGACCTCAAAGTTCATATAAAATACTGATCTAGTCAGTTTTGAGGCATCATGTAACAAGATTCTGGAGTTGCACTTGTAAGACCTGCATACACAATATAAACTCTCATTAACCACAGACTTTATGAATTTAATAGCAAACAGAGCAACTTACTGACCACAGATTTAGCTGCAACATTCAGTGAACAGGTGGGAGGTCTGAACTCTGTATAAGAACAGTCCCAGAGTTCTACAGGGGAGCTGTAATGGTCTGGTTTAAAAATACAAACCGCTTTATAAGAAAGAATCTGATTGCAAAAATCACAATGCTTAAAAGTGTAGCAGAGAAATGTTACTCTGATGCAGCAAGTTTGGTTTCCCCTATCATCACTTCAGTAACTTAAAGTTGATGTGCAACTTATATAGCTAGTTTACCCAGTTTGTCTGCAAAAGTAGGATGTTATAGGTTCAGATTGTTAGTAGATTATGCTAAGTTTATTAGTCTACTTAAACAGCGACTGAAAGAGCAAAGACCGAGGTCATTTATTTCTTTTAAATAGAAGGAAAATATCAATAAAATTAAAACTTTAGGTAATCTTATTCCCAAGAGTCTTTTAGAGCCTAGACTTCAGACAGAATAAAGGCAGTCATCAACAGGCTGGAAGTAATTCATACAGTAACTCCTCTGAACAAGACATTTTTTCTTCCATTAGATCTAGAAATTTTCCGTAGAAGAAAGATGTCTTTTCCAAAACACATGGTTCCCAACTCTCAGTTACTCTAAGCCAGCAGAACTCGCTCAAAGGAAGTCTGTCAGTTAACGTCAGTTGGAAATATAACCCCAAAAGTCACATACGAGCCAATTAATTCCTCTTGGAGTCAATGAAAGCTTACATTACTTTTCTCCCCACCACCCTATTTTCAGCCATTACTACCTTTCTCCCTCTTCCAAGTCCATAATTCTTCCAAGGGCTCTGGCTACATAAATCCTTTATTTTGGCATGTCCATACGAACCTTGATCCTGGTCAGCAGCATATTCTGCGACTCTTGCCACAGTCAATTTTTCCAGGAAGGGGGAAGTCCAAGGGCTACAAGGATACCCATCAGCCTCAGCAGCGCCAGCTGCTGGTGGGACTGAAATTCTTCCCTAAAACCGCAGAGGGGTAGAAAGAATGCCCAGCTAATCTACAAGTTAGCAAACACGCCCAGCAGTGCTACTGACTCAAAGGCTCAAACACGTAACACGGGTCACACATTCCCTCTTGAAGGAATTCACATGGAAAGCCAGGAAAACCTCCCAAAGACTAGAATCCACTTCTGATTTACGTGCACTAACCCCTTGCTTGCTTCAAGCAAAGATTAATTATAGTGCTAAAGGTAGAGAAGTGATGTTATGTCCATCCTAGAAATGTCTGAAGGTGAATTTTGTTGCTATTTGTAGGACCAGATAGATTCAGCTTGAAATCCGCCAATGTCTTCTGATTCAGGATGAGTGTAATCGGAGACGTAGTGTTGGGGTGACAAGTACATTAACTCACTTACATTTACAAGTGTGGATAAAGCCAATTAACTCCACATATTTTTCAGAAATATAATGTCCACAGCTTGAAGCCCTTTCTATAACATATCACTGTTTTCTGGAGGACCTGGAAACAGAACTCTATTGAAAACTAGAAGTATTAAAACTAAAGAAAAGAAATTAACTCTTCCTCCCCTTAGTTTAAAGCTAAAGTTTACTCCAGACTTTCCCTATTATCTTACAAACTCTTGTGTGGAATATGCTTAATCAAGCTGTTGAGAAGAATGTTTTGCCAGAAAGAGTTAATAGATAAGGTTTCCAATCCCACCTAAATTCTGGCTCTTCTAATCTGCTAATCTAATAGATAAATATAGCCTTCAGTTCAGGCACGTTCAGCTGAGAATCAGTCTTCCAACAGGTACAAAGAGTATGTACAAAGCTTTTCTAGAGGGTAACTAACCACAAGACAATTTAACTTGACATCTATTAAAAAAAAAAATCTAGCACAACTGACACAATAGATTTTTCCAACAATCTGAAATCCACACATTCAACAAAAGAGGGAGACAGTACGATTATTATTAGTTTACATGGAATTGCCTAATACTTCTACCTTTGGAAAAATCTTCTGTTTTAAATTTTGGCTTAAAATAAATACATGAAAATCAGTACCAGCTGATCAGCAGGCATCCAGCAAGTATGGTGGTGCATCAATATGAGCTTGGGACCAATTCAAGAACAAGTGCCCTATAATGAATTGTCAGAACCAACTCTGTACACAGGGTATGCATCAACTTTCTCAAATGAGAAATATAAAAAAAAACCAACAACAACAACAACAAAAAAAACTAAGGAGGTCTTCCTGGTGATGAGACACAGAAAGACACAATTAAGGAAAAAAAGTATCTGAGAAAAGTTTCATACAAACACAATTTGTATAAGGTTTTTTTTTTTTTTTTT
>VXAV01004942.1:212194-231029 GCA_013399715.1 Alectura lathami | reverse complement strand
ACACTCCTACATGAAATTTCACAGTGAAAAAAAACTCTGAAGTTTCCTTTGAAAATCCTTTTCTACCCTCAGACCCTGGAACAATTTCTGCACACCCAAAGAACAAAACACTGTAAAGCCGTTCTATGATTCTATCAGTAATCACAAAATATTACCGCAAAGAAATAGCAAATAAAATATGCCAACATTATGTGTTAGATTTCACATGTCAATGCTGATTGCTTTATCTACTATTGATTTTTTTCTGCCACTGCAGAAAATTATAAAAAATATGCACTAGACAGGTACAGTAAATGTTATCTACTCTTCTCAGGACGCCATGTGACTATTCATTTAAGAAAAAGTATTTTAACAATGTACTGCTTTTTTCTGGCTTTGGAGCAGAAACTATGAAGGAAATTCAGACTACAGCACCTTCACTCCAACAGAAATGGGTTCCTAAAAGAAAGGTCAATAAACAAGGCAGACCTTGGCATTACACAGACTGGTTTGGTTTTAACCTTCTGCTGACTGTTCCTTACATATGAACATGA
The DNA here is from genome assembly GCA_013399715.1 of Alectura lathami. Lineage (NCBI taxonomy): Eukaryota > Metazoa > Chordata > Aves > Galliformes > Megapodiidae > Alectura > Alectura lathami. Next base: position 230,496 of record VXAV01004942.1, on the reverse strand, counting down.
ATATTCATTATAAGCAGCCTCCAAAATGGTGCGGTTCTTTCTGTCTTCAGTGTGCTCACACTTGTTGGAAACGCATCACCAAACACTTCTCACTGGAAAATATTTTATGACCAAAGCTCAATCACTTCACAGTGTTTATCTCAACAGATTTAAAATTATTTTATTCTTTTTTATTTTAGGTTTTGCAGTTGGTATAAAAGCTCATGTTTTCACAGTAGTTCTGAAAGTCTTTGAAAATGAATGTTAACTTTTTTTTTTTTTTAATTGAGAGATACAATTTAATAAATTAAGCAATTTGTGACCATTTAAATAATTCAGTCAGCATTGCTTTATCCAAGATAATTGCAGTTTAAAAAACAAAAAAATAGTGAGAGTAACTGTTTGCCGTGATTTAGAATGGAAATAAATTTTGAACCCTTGAAAGTCTACCTGGGACAGGAAAACCTTCCTCTGCCCAGCAGGACTTCCAAATGGCAATCCAGTCAGCCCTGGAGTTTCCTCATGCCTGGGTATATTGCTGTATCACACCAGTGCTCACGCTGCCATCCCCACTCCCCCGTCCAGCCCCACTGACCATTTGTGATTCTCAGCTGTCTGGGTATCTGCTCTGCTGGCTGTGCAAGGAAGCACTTTGTTGAGGAAACCACACGCAAATCTGCTTAGCCTGCTCCTGCAGAAACTCTCTCTTCTCCATTGTGCATTTTCAACCCCTGAATGTTGTGGTCTTTGTAGCTACCTGTTGTTAAGGCTTTCATGAAACTTATTGAGAAACAGCTGATCTGTTCTCACTGCCTGAAAATACACTGCTGTTCAACAGAAGATTTTCTTCTACTTTGTTTTTACTTTGTCCTCAGTATTACTATGTTTGCCAAGAAGCATGTGAAGCTGAGCAAGCTGAAAGACCACATTCAGCTAGTGCTAGAATCTTCCCCTAGTCTGTGATCAGTACAATTTGAAGTGGATATTTTGAACATTGCCTTTAGGCCCCTCCCGTTACGGACAGACACGCTTATGTTTAGCTGTGTTATTTAGTCCTTCCCATGGCCTCACATTCTCTTAATGGCGTGTGTGTTGACAAGGAACTGCTCTACAAAGTGTCTCCATGTAAACAACTCACCTATATAACAAAGTTCATTAGCCCATCATATATCAAGCTACAGTATGGAACTCTTTTTCAGGTTACTGTGAAAGACGTTAATTTGGAGGGGTTTAGAAAATGTGTTTTGTCTAACACCTAAGTACATTTCCTACCCATTTTTTCCTTAATTAAAATTTTTCAAAAGCACAGGGTATCACATAAGCTATGGAGAGGAATTTTATATGCTGCAGGAAAATAAATCAAAACAAAAGACAATTTCATCTAACCACAACCTCAATGCACTTGAGATGTCTGAATCCAAAACTAGCTTCATCCACAACCCCTTTGCCAATGGGCCACGAGTCTTCACATTCCTGTTGGTAAAGTCCCCTGTGTGCCTAAATCTCTGCTGCAATAACCCACTACAGTCTCCTCAGCACTGAGCAGCTAAGCACAAGGTATCACATAAATGCATTTGGCTCCTCAAACCAGGTGTCCTCCTCTAATCTTGCCTCTGTGGTCTGACCCATGCAGAGCACTGGGCCTCATCCTAAGAAAGGCATGGAGTAATAAAATATATAGGTCACAAAGGAAGAATCCTCTGGGGAGGTCTGCTGCTGTCTACAGAAACCCCTAGAGTGGTAAGTCTGGGCCTGATGTCATTCCTGTACCCTCAAGGACAGTCTGATGTGCTTCAAGAAGGCCATAAATAACATCCATATGAATAGTCCCCAAGGTTAGTGTCTCCAAAAACATTAACTGTTAACACTTGAAGGCAAAGCTTACTTCCCAAGAGGAGGAAAGGTGTGCATATGCAGACAGTGAATCTTCTACTCTAATTTATTTCCATTACACACTTTAGCTGAAGACTGGATCTTTTCAAACAAATGTCAGAAAATGCTTCTCTGCTCCCTTTGCCTACCTGATTTTTCAAGAGGACACAGCTGTTTTCTGATAGGGATTGTTTTCTGTGTTTTAAAACCATATCTGCAAGTAAAAATTCACATCATAAAAATAAAAATCTGTTGGGCCAGTTGTAATAAAACAAAAAGAAATATGGAAAATCTGCTTAATCACAATAGCACATTGTGAGAAAATGGATGTTTGTAACACAATATCCTATCAGCCCAACTGGTGGGTGTTAATAGGCTTTCCATTTAGAAGCAGCAACCTCTTCTGTTAATTATAGAAAACAATTTGTTGTTGAACAGCTAATAGTCATGCTAACCCAGACACATTGTATATCTCTGAGAAAGAGAGAATGAAAAATAAATGAATATTATACCTGCAATGTCTTTCCTTGAAATAGCACTGAAGAACAGGATATTATTATCTCCAAATCTGTGCTTCCCTGTTTTAATTCCCTGGGAAATTTCAGGTGCTCTACATAAGGAATGAAAAAATGTGAAATCAAATGGAAGCATAAGATTCAAGTTTAGCTGAGAGCCATATCTCATACATTTTAATTATTGTTATTGCATTTTTAATTTAATTGAACCCATTTCTTATGGAAGTGTTGGTACTGCATCTTCATTCAACCTTCATTTATCTCCTGATCTGACAGCCCTAGATGCATTTGTGTTGATGGCTTAATTGTTCCTTTCCCTGAGCAAGCCTAAGTAGGGAAAGATCACAGGATGCCATGCCAGGTTATTTTAACTGCAAGGCAATTTGCAATAGTTTGTGACTAGTAAGCAGGCATACTTAAAAACATATTCTCATTAAAAAAATGAAAACAATGTCTTAAAAGCACATTTGGGATAAAAATGAAACCTGAAAGCAGAAGCAGAAGAAAAGAATATTTGAAGACAAATTGTTCCTCGCTTAATCAGAATAGGCCACTGCTTTGTTTTTTGTGTTTTCCTTGTATTCCTCCACTCCTTCCCCAATAACAAATAAATCAAAACAATGAAAGAAGAGAAATAAAGGGAAAAGATATCAGCAGATATGAAAGAAAAAAAAAAAAAGTAAATTTTAAAGACAGGAAAATGTGAGAATGGAGATCTTCTTTGTCCCTTTTAAAGACAGTTTCAGTGATTAAAGTTTTAAATGATAGTATTTTGCTCCATACGTTTCCTACATAATGTCATCATTTTGTTGGGCCATTGAACAGTTTTAAAGGCAAAGAGAAATGGCTCCTATCTTTACCCATGCAGAGGCAGCCCACTGAGCTGTGCCAGCTAAGCCAAGCCATTTTCTCCAGCTGGGGTAGATCCGAGATTCCTAAACTATCAAGGTTTCTCACTAGCAGGTTTTTGTTGTCGTTGCTATTGACTTGTTGCTTCGACATTAGTAATATTGGTGTGGGGTGTAAGATACTAACCTATCTGATAAATAACATCTTAAAGTTACTTGGTCCTCCTTCTACACCATAATAATTAGCTGCACAAATTGTTGGGCAATGAAGAATAAGGCCAGAATTTTCTTCAGAATAGATAGGGGGAGAAGAAGTGGTTTTCTTAATGTATGACTAAATTGATAGCTGTGTGGAGAAAGTGGGGTTGTGTTATCAAGACAGTGAATTCAGTCCAGGTCTCCAAGACACTTTACCTGTACGTCTATGTTAGATGCTAGCTAGGATTTTGCTGCCTATTATGAGCTCATCTCACAGAGAGGTCAGTGTTTGTTGTAATGAGAGGGAAAATTATAATGGAGGCATTTTTTGTGCTTATTCTAATTAAAAATACTTGCAGAATTGTAGCACCACCTGCAGGAGGCCTTTTATTTTACCAGGGTATGTATTGTACCCTGCCTAGGGCAAGCCTGTGTGGGAACACATTAGAAACCTGAACATCTTATAAAAGGATTTTAAAAAAATGGAGAGGAAACCATGTTAACCCTGCTGCACACATGGCAAAACCATGCAATTTGTATGCTGTTTCAGACAGATAATTTTTAGCTTTTGATTTTTAATTGCTTTCTTTTGGCTGATTTGATGCAAGAAATTGCTTTTAAAATGAGTTTTGCCATTTAATTGGTTAAGATGTAGAGTGGAATACCACAGATCATCAGGCTGACATCGATGGATAGACTAGAGGCGTGTTTAATACAAGAGGTGCACACACTGCCAAAAAATTGTAGTGCTGGACCCTGGGTTCTTCTGATAGCCCAAAGCAAGTGGAAAGCTACCCTAAAATGGCAACGAAGGACTTCCCATGCACATGGAAGCTGCCTGAGGACTGGGGTCTGCATGGCTGCACCTGGACCACCAGCTCGGGCCACTCTATCAGGGTGTTCCTCCCCACTTGTGGACTGCTGGACCAGACGTGATTTTGGACATCCATCACGTCAAGTCTGAGGGGCCTCAGGGGTTGAGCAGGGACGAGAAATGTAATAGAAAATCATCTGCATGAGAAATGTAATAGAAATTCATCTGCATGCCTTAAAAAAAAAAAAAAAAAAAAAAAACATGTAGAATAGTGTAGTTCTGATATATTTAAGAATCCTGAGCATATCAGCTGATAGTTCTCCATCCCACCCTTCCACATTAAGACTGCTGGTAATATGATCATGACAGCCCAGACACCATTAACAGGGGCAGCCCAAGGTCAGGGCTGAGCACTGGGGAGAAATAATGCGTTTCCATTGACTTCACTGACAGTCTGCAGGACTGAGCCTTAGTGGCAGGATCAGGGCTGTCTGGGACTTCACCAGCCACATTCAGAAGAATCCAGTATGAAGAGACTGAGACCCCAGAGGGGGGCATTTCTCCTTGCCATGGGTGCAGATGGGGAAAATCACCAATACAAAACTCCAAGATCAGCGATTTTCTGCATAGCACATGAAGCAGTGTCCAAGCTTCCAAGAACAGGCAGCCTGCAATTTAGACAAGATATCAGCAAAAGCAAAAGACCATGGAAAATCAATGGGAAAGGGGAAGAACAAGTACCTGACATTTGCAATAGCTGGCTATGCTGCACACATTTCTGGGGTATATCATACATGTGCGACTGCAGATATAAAAACACATGTATGTAAAGCAGCTTTGCTCCTCAGCTTGCCAGCTCTAGCATACTGTAAATCCTTCAGTTTGCTGCTGAGTTGACGGTTTTTCATTGTGTCGCTCCCTTGCTCAGAGCAAGGAATATGTGCAGGAGACAGGAATCAGTAAAGGAAGGAGCAAAGACATAAAGATGCAAGCTAAGGCAGAAAGCTAAGACTGTGAGGATGCTGAAGGTAGGTAAGGGATAAGAGCCTATCTCCTGCTCTACAGCCCCACACATAGCCCCCTGGGCTATGCTGCTCCTCCCCAGGTCAGACTGTTCTCCATCATCTCTGTGATAAGGATGTGAAAAAAGGTTTCAAGGAGACAAAAATGCTTGTGTCTGGACAAAGACTGTGAGAGCAGCACCCCATGAGACCTTGCCTCAGCTCTGAGAATGTCTCTAACAGCTGATGCTTCTGTGTGTTTGCTTTCTGTTACAGCTGATTTTAAAATCAGTCACTCATGACAGCCTCCTTGGTAACGCTGGGAGAGACATGGGTACATACGGCTGGCAAAGGAGTTTTGCTTTTCAAATAGGTGCTCGATTTTGAGCGGAAGAGTACCATGAAGCTGTTTCTGTTTCCTGGCAGTAGATTGTCTGGGTGGTATTCTTCCCAAGTGGCTTAAAGGCAGGAAAATTGGTTTAAAAATGTAGATTTATTTTTGAAAGTGTGTCCCTATTTTTCACACTTTCCGTCATTCCTTCTCTTGCATGTTTTTCCCCCTCCATGCACTTTCCCACTCCTGCTCTTACCCTGTGTGCATATGTGGATATGTATGTCAGTGTGTGCATGCATATGCCTTGCCTTCCCTTTTTTTCTCCTGGAGAGTCAGGTTCTAGTAAATTACTGTATAGTTCTGTCTCCCAGCAGCTCCCTGTTCCCTCCCCTAGGCAATTTGGTGCCAACTGGATTATATCAGAGCAGTTGCTTTCCCCACAAGAGCAGGAGAAGGTGCAGGAGATTAAAATAAAGATCAGCCAACCCTGTAGCACAGCAAATTAGCTCAGGCCATTAAGCATAATGGCCTTCCAGAGGCCATGGAGGTCAGCTATTAGTTCAAAATAATGACCTTCAACCCAGGCAGGAGGAAGCACACAGGCAGACGCCTGTCATTCTCCTGATGCTGTTTTTTACAGAACTACCTTACTCCACATTTTGCACAGTTAAAGTGTTTAACACATTTAATGGGAGCTGATTTTTTTTTCCATTTTGGGCTGACAGAGGAGTTTGAAGTTAACCATGTGGAGACTGCTAAAAGATCCAGGCATAGTGATTCCAATTAACAACATGGAAATACAGTTTGCTTAATTTCGAACCTACTTAAACATCAAAGGTTCAAAAGTTCACTTCAAATGTTCCTGGATTACATTATTTCAGGGACGAAGGGGGGGAAGATTTTTAAAGCTATACAGTATAGGTTGTATACCACATGAAATATGAACTGGTTAGGGAAGATGTTGAAAGTACTGGACTGGGATTCAAGGGATGGAGATTAAATTCCTTGTCTCTGCTGCAAACTTCCTGTGTGGCCTGGAGCAAATTGCATTACTTGGTCTGTATTTTAGTTTCAGACACGTGCATGGGGTGCAGCTAATGAGTCCTTTCTCCTGCCCTTTGTCTCTTTTCACTGCTTGGAGATGCTCTTTAGAGAAGGGTCTGCAGAGCTTCTCCGAGTGAGTATATATACAAAGTTGAATACACAATACAGGCTTCACCTCAACTTTGAATACTGCCAAAGAAGGACTTAAAAGTCAATAATTAAAAACAGTAGGTTGGCTTTCAGGAAATTCTTGGCTCTGTCACAAATTTCCTGAACGACCTTCACGAAGTCATTTAATCTCTCTCTGATTCAGCTCCACAGCCATAAAAGAACTTCTCAGTAATGCAGTGTGTAACACATCCATTCATATCTGTAAGGCATGTGGAGGTTACAATAGGAGGCCCAAAATGCAGCGAGGTGTGTTTCTTTGACAAATAAAAGCTGGAGAGCTCACTCTCATGTCACAGACGTGTCTTCTGAGGAGGCTGTCTTGAAAGTCTGAACACGCAGAGTGTACAGCCTGGCGAGGGAGGTGAAGGAGCAGCGAGTCGTGGGTACACTACACTATACATGGTCTCCATATGTGTCAGTCTCCCACTCAAAATGTATGGCATAGGTTTTTGCTTAGTTAAGAGAGAAAAAAGTAATGCCCAGATATATCTGTTTGTTTAAATGAGGGTGAAAAAGATTAAAAGGAGGGGTATTTGCAAACTCTACAAGTTTGTGAACCCCAATAGGCAGGAGGGAAAGTTCACAAATCTTCAGACCCCATTGCTTTCTGTCATGCCTTGCTCCAATGTGAAGAAGTCTGCCTGAATTTATGACTGTTTACAGCATGAAAGCTACACAGTGTTTGTGGAAGTATAAAAGCTGTTGTTGAGTATCATAAAAAGAATTAGATCACCAAACTGTTTTTACAGAAGGTTAAAAGGTCTGATGTAAATCTTCAAAGGGTAGGCAGAAACTCTGTCCTCAAACTGCCCTGTTCTACTGAGGTACTGCAGGCAACACATATGGCATATAACGTTACCTGTTGCTGAGAGACTTTTAAAAAGCCTATAGGCACAACAGGGTTGATAAGGGTGAAACTACACCAGTAGGCTAACACTGGATTTTTCTGCTTTCATGAGCAGACCTCAAACTCTAAAGCTTTTTATTTAAAATTAACATTAATTTTTAAGAATAAGCGAACGTAATTTTGAGCTCCTCACTTCCTTTGGAGTTTTTGTAAGCATGCATGTTTTAGAGAAGGAAAAGTATGTATAAAGGGAGGGTTCATACATGCAGTGGTTTCCCCATCTCCGTGATACCCATTAGGCCAGCCTTCTGCTGGTGATCTGAAGTGATGTGCTTTCACCATGCATCGCCTGCCAGTGTGACTGCAGCAGCTGCTCAGCAGGGCCACCCATCCAAACTGTAAAATGCCTGATAGTACTTCTGAGAGAGCTTCAATGGCACTTGGTCTTTAAAATTCCCACTTGGGGTAATATTTTCTCTTAAATGCTACAACAGGGCAATGCAGAAAATGAGTTCCTGTCTTACGAAATTCAAACTAGAGCTTCTGAAATGTTTTTAAGCAATGCAGCTGTGAAAAACACCCAGAAGATCATTTGTATCCCAAGCACCTTGTCAGGATAGCATCTGGAGTTTAACAATGATTAAAGATGAAAGCATTCTTATTAATTTACATTAATCAAATGCAGATAAGTGAAAAAATGAATTAAAAATATCATTAAAGAAAACATCGCTTCCAGGCCAATAGCAATGCCAGTCTTTTCTTGCCTGGATTGAATTTTATGTTGGAGTTATAATATAAACCTCTGAAAAGAGGGTTTACAGTGGAAATACTGACAAACTCTGAACTGGAGCATGTTACGGGTGCCTTTATAAACATACCAGGCATGATGGTTTTGAGCCAAAAAAGTGCTTCTTAAAAAATGTATTAAAAATTAATTTATTCCTCATGCATGTCTAAGTTAAAACTTCTCAGCATGAGCTTTATTAATTCCCTCAGGGCTTCTCTTTATCCATTGCAGACAACAAAAATGTACTCTTTATAAAACGTACTGGAATGGCCCAGCACTCCATGTGATAAGTGTTATGCTTAGATGATAGGTACCAGCACCTTCCCCCAGCCTCCGTATATGAAAGTGTGCCCAGAATATAGCTACAAGGCAGCCAATCTTAAGGATACAAGATTTTGCCTCATCTTCACAGGTTCATGGCACAAGCAGCCAGGCAGTACACACTGGAGAGCATGTGGCACCCCACAGCCCTCTGCTGAGCCCCATGCACACATGTGGGGATCCACCGTGATGCAACCCCAGGCATGCAGGCAGGGACACCCAGCATGAGACCATGGGAGTGATGTGCTCCTGCCCCTGCTCCCCACCTCAGGGAAAGTGCAAGGCCAGAAAAGCTGTTCTTATCCAACAGGATCCCCTCCCACCAGCCAGGGAGCAAGCAGGATTTGGCCACATCTTTGACTGAATAAGAAGCAAAGTGTAATTTGAAAATTGGACATGGTCTGCAAATGAAATCCGACATGCAAGCAGCTAAGAATTTGGGAGATCTGTTATACCCAGTCCCACATCTGGACCCAATTTGTACAAAGGATTCCTGTCATTTTCAGGGCCTGAAACAAAACCCCAATTCAGCAAGCCCCCAAATGCTGGACTCTTGAAACTTGCAGCAGAATTTTGCATCCTATTTCTCCCTCAGAAGGAAACATTTTCTGCTGTAACTCTCCGTCTTCCAAATGCTGAGCACGTCCTCAGCCTCAGCTGCACAAGACTGAAGATAAGCCTGGGGCAACATCAAGAAGCTGCAACGTTTCTTTAAGAAGCAAGTATTAATATATTTCCTGTTAGATGTAGAAAATAGGATTAGAGGTGATATTATGACAAAGGCCTTCTGTGAAATGCAGAATAAATGTCATTAATGCCCTCTAATGGGCAAACTGGTCTCCCACCTGCATGTGTGTTTCAGGCCTGTATTAGATTGTCATACATAATTGATAGTGAAATAAGAGCACTTTCCACTGAACAGGAAAAAAAATGCTCATGCTGTATATTGGCAGATTCATTTGCAAACAGATTGATCAGATCAAAGACTTAGAAATTGAGTCCAAATTGATTTTATTACATGAATTCTAGAATCATATGATAAATTTCCTTTATATATATAACAAGTAAAGAGAAATAAATAAAAAGCCAATGGAAGAAAGTCTGTTCTCACTCTGAAAGGACTATGCAAATTTTTCTTCTTCCTACCGGTTCAAGAAAGGCGATGGTGCAATATAAAATGCTAACAGTAATATCTCCTAAAATAGTTTTCTACATGTGACATTTACTAAATAGTGACTTCTACTGGGGAGCAGTACTTCAAGAAATTGGAAAAGAGAAGCCTATTCAGACTTGGCCAACCAAAACTTTTGAAATTGTGCATAGTAAGAAACAAAGCTGAATTAGGAGAAAGATGGGGGAGATGACCTTATGGGTCTATTCTGTCTCTAGGTCACTTAATTAGGTGACAGCTGTAGCAGTTGGTGTGGAAGGTGTGTGGTTGTAGGGGAGTGTAATTTCAGAGCAATTTTAAACCAAATACTGACTGCTGCTATTCCCCCTGGGCCTCCTCTGGAGCACACAAAGAAGCAAAGCTTTCTCCATCCTTTTAAAATATGCTGGGCATGCATGATCTCCGTGGTGGGCAGCTTCAAAAGTCAGGGTTCCAGGTTAGGCAGTGCCTCCTGCTGCTCCCCAAGCAGTGCTCAGCCCTTCCCCAGGGGAAGGGCTCTGTCCTCCCATCCACACAATGCCACCCTTTCTTTCTAGGACTGTCAAAATGAAGCTATAACAAATCACACTGCCATCAGTGTGCAGGGTTTTGTTTCTGAAATAGTATAAAATTGTTGTAGAATTAGCTGCATAACAGGAAAATCAGAGGCTTAGAGGCAAATTCAGGCTGGACAAGACCCAGAAGGTCCCTGGCCCAGACCTGCTGCAGCAGACTCAGCGCTGAGACCAGGCTGGGCACCTCAGGGCTGTCCCTGTCAGGGCTGAAAATCACCAAGGACAGGGCCAGCACAGCCTCCCCCACTGTTTCCAAGGGGAAAAGCCTTCTTGTATCTGGCACAAGGCTCTCCTGTTTCAGTGCTGCAAAGAGCCTGGCTCCCTCTCCATGCTCACCTCGCCCAGGTAGGGCCAGTCCCCATCCCTCAGCCCCTCCTCACAAGGCCACAACTCCAGCCCTGACTAGCTCAGGGCCCCACTGAACTTGCCCCCATATGTCCACATCTTGTATGGAGGTGAGCTCAAGCCTGGACACCTTATTCAGAAGTGACCCCACAAGCACAGAGCAGAGGTAGAATGTGCCCCAGCCTGTCCACCCCTAGCCCACCTCCTTGCAGAGTTGTCCCCGCAGACGTCCAGGAGCCCACCTGTGATAGTTGGACTAGATAATCTTAGAGGTCTTTTCCAGCCTTAATGACTCTATGATTAGTGCTCCTTGAATGTTACAAGACAGTTGTTGCCTCATCCCTCTAGCCCACTGGGTCCTGAGGTGGAGAGCCATGCCATTGTTTCTCCTGAAAAAATTCCACAAATGTTGTACATGGCTTGGAAGCTTTTCACTTCTGAAGGCAGCTCCAGGCTCAGATGATTTTCTGAAGTAAAGCTGGCAAGCAGGGGCTGAGAGGCAAGCCAGGCAATTTCCCACAGAAGTTCAGTTGCTGTGGTTTTGATTTATGTTGTTATTTTGTAAATGGCACATTTTAGAAGTTAAAAAATAAACACCAAGTTAAGCAATGTAGCCCAATACATACTTAGAACAAAAATGAAATGAATGCTGAGAACCTGTGTACTTAATTTCTGTGGCATGGCCTTAATTTCAAGTTGATCTGGAGTTTTTCAAAAGAAAATACAAATATAGAGCAATGAATTTTCTTTCTAATGAAAATGTATTGGTTTTCAGTAATGAGGTCCAGAATGGAATTTCTAGTCTGAACTAAAACAAAGGAGCTGTACCTCAGAATAGTTCCCAGCTAGAGCCCACTTTGGGGGGCAGGAAAGACACAAGTCCTGATTTGCTCAGCTCACAACAAGGACCTCCTGTCTCCTGTTGGGTCCCTAATGGATTGCTCTGCTCTGTTTCCAGAATGGTTTTTTGAAGGCTTTGATTTTATTCCAACACAGAATGAAAATAAGTTTCAAAACCTCAACAATTTTTGTTAAACTGGATTTTCCCAGCCAAACCTACCATACATTATTACTGTTACAAATCCCCCAGGCACTTCCATAATAATCAGAAAGGAGTTCTGCATCCAGAAAAATCCCAAATCGAAACCGAAGTGTAGAAAGAAGAGATAGAGCACGTCAGGAGGTCAGTGTTTTTGTGGCCACCCCATGCTGGCATTATCTTGCAGGGACAGAGATGATGATTATAGCTGAAGGCTCCACGGGAGTAATCCAACCTGGACTGTCTGGGAGGGGCAGCTCCGAGTTGTGCAACCTCCCACACGCTGTTCCCCACACAGGCAACTGCTGCCTGTGCACACAGCCATCTGTCTCCACATCCCCTTCCCTGCCTTGGCAGCCACCTCCTTCTTTGAGATTCCCCACCATAAACATAGCAGCACTCCTCAAACATCCTTGCGGCAGGAGCTGCTGCTGCCAATGCAACCCTTGTGCTTGCTTGTCAGAAGGATTTTGAGGACAGGTACGCAGGAAAGTTGGAGAGAAGGCAAATCTGAACGTGCACAGCCCAGCCCCTCAGTCAGTCACAAAGCAGAGAGGGAATGGGTTTATTCCCTGTATGACTCTCCATCTTTCATCTTTAAGGGCTAACCAGGCTAATCTGTGTTTGACCTACAGACACTCAGGACAATGCTACATGTGGTAATAAAGGCATTCTGTAGCCATATTTCACCCGGGTTTTTCATCTAGGAGAGGGATTCTCAAGCTGAGCGTGATTGTGTATCACTGATGGAGGTTAAATGTGAGAACAGAAGATCCAGGTCCATACCCTTCTCAAATGTTTGGCTGTCAGAGCAGCTCTCCTAGCTTTGCAGCAGTCTGGCCACACCTTCTTCTTCTGGTTACAAACCACAGTTTAGATCCAGGGGCTGCAGGGCTCGGCTCCACTCATCATGTGATGTTTCATTCACTTCTGCCTTAATTCTCCATCTGCAATACAGGGAAAATACATACATTTCCCTGATTTCCAGGATAAACACACTGCGAGATTGTGTAGTCTGGATGGGGACCAGAAGCAGGAAGAGTAAATGCTTTTCTTTTCCTGTTAAAGTGGGCGGAATTTTTATGGGAATGGAGGTAAAATCTTAACTTTCTGTAGCAGAACAATAATTGTAACACAGAGAAAAACCTAGAAGTCTGTGGTAGGAAGCTGTACGTTTTTGTCAAAGGTACCCAACAAGACAATGCTTACCTATTATGCATTTTTTCCTTAGAGATATCTCTCACCAAAAAAAAAATCAGCTCTTAGCTGAATGCTTAGCACCAAACACCAGACAGCAAAAAGAGGATTCCTCATGTCTTGATCTCTGTCAGAAAATACCACCTTTGTGAAAAGAAAGCACAGTTTACTAAAAGGGTAGTTTCACAGCTAGTTGATCTTTCTGCTTCTGTGTGGACAAAGGGCAGTTCTGTCCCTACAACCCTTCTCTGCCCACCTCTCCCCACAGACTTTTTCCCTGCTCCATGTCAAGGTTCTTTCTTTAAACAGATGTCCAGAAATGCACAGGTCAGCAACAGGGTATGCACTACCTCAACTTCTTGTAGAGGATAAGGGTAAAAAGAACAAAAATGATAACCAATCCAGAGTTGCACTATATTTATAGTAACTATCAGCAACTTCCTTCAGGGCTGGCCTAGGACCTCTGACATTTTTTTTTTTTTCCTCATGGGAGACTGCTTAGGAAAACAAGAATCTCTGAAAAGAGATCCCTATAGATATTTTTCTTCCTAGAAATCCTGCATGGGTGTGGATCTAATCCATCTCAACATCCCCAAATTGGAGAAGGGGCACCCACATAATTTGCAGTGCCACCAACAAAGCAGGGACGTGGGGAGGGCACACACTTCATCTGTTTCTCACAGCTGCTCTACCTGGCACAAGTTCTGCCCATTATTAGGGCACCAGGCTTTCTTCAGGATTTTCTCAGCAGGCTTCCACAGACCCCATGTGCTTGGCATTGCATGTGATAAGGTTGCCAGCAACTACAGGTTCCCTGCCCCTCTCTGAGTCTACTTTCTCTTCCTGCAACTTGAGCAACACAAAGCATCTCAGTGCTTGGATGTCTAACGTGAAGAACCATACCTCTCTACACATTATACCTCTTATCTCAGAGGGGGGTTGGTAATTTTATTTTTCTTTAATTTGAAAAGCATTTAAATAATTAGATCATGACTTTCATTTCTCCAATTATTAATGTTGTCCAACACTTCAGTATAATGGTGCGCTTCTATTTGCTTCTCTCCCTGCCAGATTTCCATGTTCCCATGCAGAGTAGCTTTAGTTTGGCTGACAATACTTGTAAGTGATTTTTAAAAATCAGCCCAAATCACATTTTTTGGAGCAAAGCTGAGAATAACGTATGTCCTTTAACCTATTAAGAAGTTATTTTCCAGTACCTATGGGGTATGCAGTAACCTTCTGTCCAAGAGTGGGGTCAGAAATTTGGCTGGCATGGTAGCCTTAGTATTAATGCACAAATTTTGCTTTTTAAAGGAAAATTATCAATTTTTGTCCCAGATTCATTAAGAAAACCACACGATTATTCTATATTAAGGATATACATGCAGGATATGCATTGATTTACCAGCCTTAAAATAATGTTTTCAGTGTAAAGGGTTTTTAGGGTACTATTTATATGTGCTATTTTATTGAAGTACATAAAATCTTATTTTCAAAATCACATTTTGCAACCTACTGAGGAGGTTCTTTAGCATATTAAAATTCACAGACATTTGCACACACACAAAAAAATCTCTAAATACAGCATTGATTAACAGTAAACTTTTAAATGAAAAATCTATAGACTGAAGTAGCACAAATAGCTATAAAATCAACATGAAGAGATTTTTTAATGTAGCTTATGAAATAGGAACAGTGGCACTGTGTGTTGTTTCCTGTATTGAAAGCAGCTATTATTTGCCACTTCTACAACATCGCTGTTTGAATGAGACATTAAAAATAGTGTCTCTCATTTGCCAGGCTCTGAAGCTGCCCAGCTGGAAGGGCAGAAAAAAGGAAGTGTTTAGTGCTTTCATGAGGAATACATGCCAGATTGTGCTGTCACACACTGGTCTAAGTCTAGAATAAATCTACTTGCTGTTGTTGTGGGTGTTCTGGAACAGTGTAACGAATACGATTTGGTCCATTGTGTAATAAAAAACAACACAAAGCCAAGTGACTCCTCAGGACGCATATAATCATGTTGCAGGGTACAACATTTGTAGGAGAGAGATTTGCCGGAACAAGAGAGAAAACAGCCTCCCAGTAGCTCCATTAAACACCATGTATGTTTCCACTTCTTTCACCTCAACTTTTGAGTGCCTCCATGCTTTGTCTGTATGGTATGGTACTACCCTACCCTGGCTGCACGCACTTCGGCGCTGCTGGTGCTACAAATGTGGTGCATAACAAACTGACTGCATACAGAAATGTGGATTTATATCGCAACAATTTTCTTTTTGTGCTAGGTCCCAACCGTCTGTGTGAAGGAGCTAATAAAATCAGAGAGGAGGTTCAGCGACACTCATCATCTGCACTATTAAGTTTTGTTTCACTATGAAGCAGCTGTCGAAGAATTTTAAAAATGTAATGTGCCAAAAATATTTTAAATATTTGAAAAAGGATTTGGTGGCATTTTCCTTATAAAAATAACTGATTCCTCCTGTGTTGACTAATGTGATGTACATAAAGGGTTTTGGCAGCTATACAGAATGAGGTGTTTCAGCTGTTGTTCATATAGATGAATGATTCTAGAGATGTACAGATGTGATGCACATTAAAAATGTAGCTCTACAGGCTTTTGTAGCATTCATGATTCATAGGTGTTTTAAGAGGTGAAGAACAAAACATTGACATTCATCTGGCATTGTACTGTTTTCATTGGGGGAAGAATTGTATTCATAAACTCAGGAGCAAAACCTCAGGATCAGTCCTGTGCTAAACACCACAGCTGGAAGTCTTGGGGAACCTGAGGAACCACAGAGTCCCACACAGACACTGCTAGGCTGCTGCTTCATATGCAACTTTAGGATGTGCAGGGGCACCAAGCTCCAGTGGAGGTACTGGCTGAATCCAGATTCCTCCGTGCCTCCCACATCTCTGCTGAGCAGAAGCCTACAGCCTCTGTGAGATGGGACCATTCAGATATATGGGGAAGGGGAATGTGTTTGCCTCTGAGGGTGCAGGTACTGAAGCAGCAAATGCCTAAGCCAGGAGCAGATTTCCTGTGCCAGCTGCAGGGCAAAGCAACTCTATCCTAGCTTACTGCTGGCATTGAAGGGATTTTGGAAAGTCTGGCAGTAGGTCTGACCTGACTTCTTGACATCTGCAAGTGCAGGAAAATGGACTCATGCAGTGAGCCCCACACATATCACACTTCATGCAAAAATGAATCCTCTGTGGCTGCTCATTCTTCTATCCATATGCTGCAGAGCTGGATTTGTTGGAGTCACTGGACATGAGATGGAAAACTCTCCTGCTTGTGTTCTGAAAGTCTGATGTACCCAGAATGTAGGGAGGCTAATAGCACATATGCCCTGCTGTGCACGCAGCCATTTTATGTCTAGGATTTTAGGGAAAAATGTAGGAGTTCTAAGCTACTTTGGCATATAACTGGAGATACCACAGCTGTGTTCACCTATCTCTTCCTTTAAGGTTCAAGGAAGTGTCTGCATTACTGTGTACTTGTGCTATGTCCAGTGTTGCAGCAGGACAAAAATAGAGTCCTTGCTGGAAAAATCTCAAAGACAAAGAAAGGCATGGCCTACCATAAACCTAGAAATAATTGATTCATGCTCTTTAATAATTAAAAAATACCATCTGAGCATGCAGGCAGGAGAGGAGTTCTTTTCAGATGTATCTTATGCTCAAGTTTAGAACACAGAAAATGAGATTTTTTTTTCAGGGAAGCTGGAGAATCCCAGGGAATGAGTATCACAGGGAAGTCACAGAACACTATGAAGAAAGGATCCATGGTAGGTGGATGTTGCATTAGCTCGTGTTTTATTCTGTGAAATAGAATCCTTAATAGTAAAGTTCTACTTGTCATTTCCTTTTAAAAATTATCTTCACTGAAAAGAGACATGAACCTTCAGATTGTAAATACATGTGCAAACCAACACATAGCAGAGGATGTCCTGCTGGTTTAGAGCTTTTTGGTACACTATTTTCAGTGGAAAGGGAAAAGTTCTACTCTGTAAATGAAACTGCTTGCACATTGAAAATAGCTTGTTTTGATTTTTTACAGAAAAATGACTGGAAAGAGAGAACTGAGGTCAGCATTTGTACAGCTTTGTGCTGTAACACACATGGTCTTTCCTCAAGTTGGGAGGATAATTGATATGCATAATGCAAAGCTTGTTACTGCAAAATATTCTATGCTTTCAGTTCTCTTGGGTACATGAGCCCCAAGTTGAGGCTGCTGTGCATCCTTGAGGATGTACTTGGAACTGTGCAACACTAATACTGCAGCTTGCTCCAGGCATCACTTTAGAGATATGAAAGTCATATGTTACCTTCATTGTATATTGAATATTGGAGCAATAAAATTCTGCCCCAAACTATTGCAAATTTAGCCTATGTGTGGGATCAGGTGTTAACAGAATGCCAGAGAAGACTGACTTGCGTGTTTTCATGCTGAAATGACCAATTGAAGATAAGCTTATGCAAAGGCAAAAAATAATANGTAATTTGCATTTATCATTATTTTGCTAGTAAACATCAGCACTAGTTTTTACACCTGACCACAAGCAGCTATTTCTAATTTATAGTTATGCTAATCTGGGCAACTTTTTTACTTCCCTGACCTCACTTTTCGTCACAGGCAGCTTCTACTGAGGGCACATAAATACCTTGTCTGTGTTGCTTCTGTAGGCAAGTGGAAAGAAACCTGTATTCTAATGAAAATAAGAAACTTCATAATGCTGATGCTTGTAAGGCTTAACAAGCAATTATCCTTACTCTATAAATACTAGCTGCACACAAGCCTCCAGTTATGCTGACTGACATTAGCACAGCAAGAGTGCTGGGTCAAATGCAATTAGACTGGAAGTAATGTTGGAGTAAAACTCAAATCTTTAACAGGACGAGAGGCTGACAGCAAAAACCCATTTTCTCCCACTCCACTGAGGTCATGGATGGTACAACAGAACACACTTACTGCATTACGTGTCTCCACTGCTGTAACCAAGAGGAAAAAAAAAAAAAAATCTAAAATATATTTCTTATTTAACATCCAGCAACTGCTCATGTCCCAGCCCCTACACACCTTTCAAACACTAATGCTCACACAAAGCTGTTAGTCAATTATAAGAATGTTTTTCATTGCTGTTACCCCCCTTATTTTTCCCCAAGAGCAAAATTCCTTGATGTTTTGTGTGAATCCCCAGGAAAATTATGCCACAAAGCAGAGAAGAGGAAAATAAAATCCCTATTATTTTAACATCT
>VXAV01004942.1:188087-206027 GCA_013399715.1 Alectura lathami | reverse complement strand
TTCTATCTTTTTTACGGTATTTAAGTGGCCTTCCTGGTTATTGTAACATATTGTAAATATTTACAAATAGAAATAATAATATTTATTACTCCACGTGACACAGCTTTCCTGTTAACTAGTTGATTTTCAAGATCGCAAGGTGGCTCTTCCTTGGATTTTTCTTACCAGACCCCAGGCAAGTGAGCCGCTACTCCCAGCCGTATCCCTCTTCGTGTCTCTGCTTCTTTGCTTTGGAAACTCATTGCCAGCCACCCCACCTCATGAGCATACATACGCAAACTAGGCCAGACTATCTACTTATCTTACCCTTTCACCAGTGTTTCAAACTTGCTGAACTTGTCTAGGTTAGAACAAAACAGGTAAGGAAAATATCTGAATATTGTCTAGCTGTATATTGTTAAATTCTGAAGCAAACAAATATTTTTTTTACTGCCTTCTGAATGATTTGTAACATTGTTTGCATGCTTCCATTTTATTACGATTTGCACAGGATTTGCTACATTTCTGGAAAAGTGTACAAGTAATAATAATAATAATAAAAAAAAAAAACAGAGAAAAACAGTAGTTCAATGGTCTAATAGTAAAAAAGACTGGAACAGATCAATGTTGTAAATCTATCTTCAGGTAATTCTCTTTTACAGAAAATGTGACTTGCTGAGATAACTGGGAAACTCCTGAGATTTTGGTAGGGTAATCCAAGCCAAGAATTATCTATGCTGGTTAAGATCTTCACTGCCAATGAAAACAGGATTATGTTTTGGATCCACAATCTGAACTAAGAATACCAAACTAGCTGACAGTGTGTCTGGATCAGGCAAACACTCCACTTTGGCCTTTTCTTTCTTATCTCGTCTCTGAAAAGGAATTTTGGTTTCAGTTTTGTGCTAGACAATTTCTTGGCTGCTGCTCACCACACTTTTCTGTTTCCTTAGAAAGGACATAATCCTCTGAGACACAAAGGAGCTGGTGACACCCTCTTTCCTGAGCACAAACCTTGTAATGTGCAACAATTTTTAGCCATGACTTCTGGATGAGAAACATATTAAAAAATAAAGACATAGTAAGATTAAGCATGATCCTAGAGATGCATGTACATGTCTTTCTTTATTCAAGCACTATTCTGTGGGCTTCAGGAGGATAGTTATTGATGTGAAAAGGTTACTCATACATAAGTTTCTGCAGCTGAGCCAGAGCTACAGACAGTGTAAAAATGTGCAAATCTAGTAACAGGAACCAAACTTCGCCTCTCTATATTTCGCTATATGTCAGTGGAGAGAGAGAGATGCAATTCCAGAGGACAAATTTTGGCATTAATATCAGCCTGGGATGTATTACTATCCAATCCTGAATGGAATATATGAAAGTATTCAATTATAGTTTCCTGTTTTTGAATCACCCTAGGGAAGATGAATCCTGAAAGCCTCCTGGTATTTAAAATTTCTGAGTAGATTCAGAAGACTTACACAAAATGTTTGCTAAAAATCCCTGTCTTTCACATGCCCTTTGACATTTATGCATTTGTCATAAACACATTTGTACAAAGCAGAATGATACATTAAGGGATACTTTGCCAGACAACAATCATTTTCAGCATTTTAAAATGAACTGTAAATATAATTCTGAATCACAGAGTTATCTTACTTGAATCCACATACCTGCAGTTCAACAGATGAATATAATTAAAAGAATGCGTATCTTGGACAGATGTACTGACCTGACTAACTGCAGCTGGCAATAGGAACATTTTTATTCTGTTTCTTTGTGACTGACCGTTATCGTACCTAACAAGATCCTTTCCAGGGCTTCCCATTAAAATACAGAACTATTTTTATTAGCTAATTAATTAGTTCCCCTCCAACCCAAGCCATTGTGTGACTCTATGATAAAATACCAATGTTCTAATTATTTTCAATATATAATGATAGTAAAGCTAAAGCCTATTTGGGCTTTGAGATATTATAGCACATTTTTGATATGTGATGAACCCACAACCTTTTTTGTTGCCAACATTCTTCTTCTGTTATCGATCAAAAAGACAGCAAGAACCCTATGGAGATGATGGTCTAAGAGTCCCATATATAACTTCAAGTTTACATACCACATCCAACAGAAACACTGATTCACCTTTGGCAAATCCAGCCAGCTTTCATTTATCTGTAAGCAGGTAATGTGCTCTGTTGATCATCTGTGCTAGGGATACAAAACCTCATGTCCAGCAGGGCATTTAGTAATACATGAAGCATATTGTGAATACAGCTGTACTGCTTCCAGGGCTGGAACAGACTCAGGAGTACACCTACTTTCCCACAGTGCATTGAGTAATAGGCTCTGCCGTATCCAAGTTTTATCTGTGCATAAGTTTAAATCCACAATCAAGTGCTGGAGAATAGCCTGAGTCTTGCAAGCCCAACACTGAAACAGGATTTGTAACATTGGCTGGCTCCTTGCGGTGGTATTTCTGTATCATACAATACAGACCCTGATGCACTTGTTTTATTCATTCTTTTCCATTATACGGCACAGCTAAGTTTTCTATTACCCTGGACCCTATCAAGATGCAGGAAGCAGTATGAACACTGCATAGAGTTTGTATGATCATATCCCAGACTTAGCACAGGACTGATAAGGCAATGTTTTCCCTGCTGTTTTGCACAGCAGCCAAGGAGCTAATCCAAAGTCTGCTGAATAAGTGAGCTACTACTTCAAATCAAGGAGTGAGAATATGCAGCCAGAGCAGTGCTTCAATAGATTATACATGTGAGGTGTGTACTCTAGGAGTGAAAGAATATATTTTGAGATGAATTGCCCTGATCAGTAAATTCCACAGTAAATATATATTATTTAATGACTGTAGATGTTGCTTTGGAAATTAACTCCTTGGACTGGAGGCTGTCTCATCAGTTTTTTACTTGAATTTTATTCGTAATTGAGTGTTTTTCAATAGATACGACTATTTGTACCAGTTATTTAGTACGGATACCTTATAAATGAATCAGATTAATGATGGTCAGTTAGAACATAATTTTAAAGTAAAATCCATGTAATGTGTTAGCCCCCAGAAGACCACCTCTAAATTAATATGTGTTGAAAACATAATTACTTTATTTTGTATGTCAGCATTATCATCAATTTATCCCTCCTGAGAGAGAAAACGAAATCTCTTACTTAGAAGGAGGGTAAGAGAATTCAACAATATTTTGAGGTCAATGAGAAGGTCTTTTATTTTTCATGTGTCTTATCTTTAACTTACAGCCACAAAAAATACAATGCAGCTGGTATTTGTTGCATATTTGTTGCACTTTTCTGCAGATATTATAGGATCTCTACTAGGAATATGAAATTGTTTAGCAAGTGTTTCAGAGGTACAGATTTGGGCAACAGAAATCAGTCAATTCCGTCATGTCTCCACTGCTGTGGTCATGGGGACTGAGTTATCCTGAACTATGAACAAGCTTGAGTGACACAATACTGCAGTGTCCCCTGAGGCATTCAGGACACAGACAATCCACAGGATTCATTGGACATCAGTTTGGGTCCTGCTGAGTGCCCTGTGTCACTGAGAGACCCTTACTGGGGATGCCAGCAGCAGCACTCTCCCTTTTTCTTGACAGGGCTGGCTCCAGCACTGGAGCCACCCAGTCCCCAGAGGAAGAGAGTAAGCTCTGCCTGGAATTAGTTTGGATAAAGCATGGGAGAAGCTCAGCTGGACCTGTCAAGGAGAATTTCCCTTCATTCCCTCATAAGCAATTTGGCAATGAAAACATGAATGTCCACAGAAAAATAGTGTGATCTCTCTGAAATTCACTGCTCCAGACTGGTACCTGGTAGAACTAAAAGCAGTACATGGGACACTGCACTTTAGCTAACACACCTGTCTGAACCAAGCTTGCTGTACAGTTATGGACTGGTAATCTGTGACCTATGTAACCCAACAACAGACAAACACAAGTTGATCATTCAACTCCAGCAGGAAAATTGTTGATGCTCAGTAAGGGCACCACAAGAAGTGTATGGCATGAGAAGTGTATGGGATAAGAAGCAGGAAAAAATAAAAAAAAATGGAATTCTCCTCAAGAAGCATTCTTTGAATATTCTCAAATTTAAAGCACAGAAGATATAGGACTCACCCTCCTCTACATTTAAATCTGTAGGCTGTAAATATTCTCTCAGGTTGCTAACTGAGCTGACATTGTTCTGTTCCTGGCTTAAAACCATTAACTGGTTTTTGTGTAAAGTCATGTGTTTCATGATTAGCAGTTCCCAAATCCCAGATTTTTCTATCTGGATAAAAGCCAGTTTGGCAAATTAATATCCTGTGATATAATTTTGAGAAGTTGGATTGCCACAGACAACGAACTTTTCACCCTTTTGACCACTTACATCCCCAGCTTCCTGCTTGCCAAACATCCTGTGTGTCTAGAGATCCGATCTCCTGTCAGCACCGGCAAAGCAAGGATTAAGAGCTTTATCTCAGCCAGTCTCCATGGCATCCTATATATTTTGAAGAAAATCTTTAGTCATATCAGCTGGAAAGCGAGAGCCACAAAGGTACTCTGAGTATGATGTAATGCAGTCTGCCGCTAGGACACCTGACTCTGCTGGGTGCATTTGTATATATCGACTATTTGGCCTGATATTAAATTTCCTAGATGAATTTCATTTCATATTTCCTTTGTTTCCATGTGGTTAAGGCACACTTACTGCTGTTGTACCACAAGCTGACAAGCTTTGCCAAATAACAGTAGTCCTGAAAAACATTTCTTGTGCACAAATTGCTGAATTACCAACTCCCAGACTGTTCTGTGCAGAGGCACATTCTGTTATTCTTTAAATAATCACTGAAACATCATTTCAGTGCTGGACATCCTAAGTCAATTACCCTAGTTTTAAGGATTTCTACTCCAAGGAATGAAACACCTTTGAATTTTCAAATTATACTAAGAACACCTTTAGCAAAACCTAGATTAATATGAAAGAAAAATGAATAATGTATTTACCAAATACAAATAACACAATTGCAGAAGATTTAGAAACAGATGAGTGGAAGTGAAAATAGAAGCACGTACATATCTACTGCTTAGATAAGCTCCAAAGGTTTCTCTTACCCTGCAGGATGCAGATGACAAGCTGATTAGATGCTTCATGGCCTTGTCAGTCTCGTTCTATGCAAATCTTATGTCCTCAACTTGCCTCACAGAACGCTGGATTTGCCAACCCCTGTTCCTTTTTAAGCCCCCAACTTTTTCTGGGGATGAGGTGAAATGCAGCTCCAGCTCTATCTTCTCTTCTTCTTCTGTTCTGTGAGGATTTTTTTCTGATAGCTTCCAATAAGAGGTAGTTTAAAAATTCCTTCCCCAAAACTATTAGTTTTCTCCTTCTGCTTTGGAAATACTTATATTCCTTGGGCATGCCCAGACGAGGGCATTGCTTTCTCCAAAACTGAATGGAATGTGCTAATGACTGAGTCCTGCAAAAAGAAGTACTTCATTATTATTCAAATGCTGGAGTGGAGCCTCTCACCAAAACCTTGCATTTTCATCTAAATGTATAATTTGGTAATTATATCTTATGCAGTTATATCATCAGAATTAGCACTGACAAATCATTACTGGCTTTCATTTGAAAGTAGATAAAATGGCAACTATTTCAGAATATTGATGCATTTGGTGGATCACTAAGTCCTAACCTCATTATTGAGGAGTACTGAGACACATTTATTTTTGTCAAATTACAGCAAGAAGTGTCTGCATTTTCCTTCTAAACTTTTTCTCTGGTAACCACTGTCTGGGATTATAAGCTGTCTAGAAATAAACTGTTTGTTGAGATGAATATGATTATCTCCCAGCTCTGAGAATTCCCATACAAAGCTCTTAAGAAATATTTTGTTAGGTAACCTAACAGTCCTGAATGCCTTACATGAGACATTCAGAGAGTACCTAAATCTAGGAAAGAAGAAAATTGTTCACCTAACTGTTAGGTCAGGGGTATATGTGCTTTACAGGACAGCTGAATAGAAATGGCAACAACTGTAGTTATATCATAAGTGTATAGGCTTGGAGTAAAACATAAGTGCTAAAGAAAATATTAACTTCAGAACCACCTAGCCAGCTGGATGATGAAAATGCAGCTTCAGCCAACACTGGATCCAGCAGAGCTGTTGAAAGATAAGGTCGAGTTCATAATGAAGTCACCAGATGATAATCTTCTTTAAATTTTGGATAAAGTATTTGGGTGGATGTGTGATGAGGTCATAGGAGGAAATGTTGCAAAAAGACTTTTTAAAGAAGTGGGGTTTCAGGTGACATTGTGGAGGGAATGCTGACATTAAAAAGGGAATATGTGGTAGGATTAAGAGCAGCAGAATGTGATGGGGATTGACTGGCTATGCTACCCACTCACTATGTGTGGAAGAAATACAAGTGCCTTACAACTGATCAGCCCTCTGTGAATAAATGACAAGTTTTCATCATTTTACTTATGTATTTTATGAATCTATTTCT
This sequence comes from Alectura lathami, assembly GCA_013399715.1. Taxonomy (NCBI): domain Eukaryota; kingdom Metazoa; phylum Chordata; class Aves; order Galliformes; family Megapodiidae; genus Alectura; species Alectura lathami. The sequence goes on along the minus strand of VXAV01004942.1, from coordinate 199,527 downwards.
ATCAGGTTTAACTATATAGATAAAGAAACATCTGAGTTCAGAGATGATAATTTAATAAACACAACAGCTAATATCAGTTTTGTTTATGCTTTTTTTAGTCAAGTATTGGATGTTTTAAGGTGAAAATTAAATCTGAATAGTTTTCTGTTTAAAAAACAACAGCTATCCTCAAAGTTCGTCTTTTTCACATATTAAGTGCCAAGTGAACTTCATTAGTTGCTTTTCTGCACAAAGAGTCTTAAAATCCTGCAGAAATCCTAGTACCTTTTCTGTCCTTTCTCAATGCAGTAATATTTCTAGAAGATTGAAAACAATTTTTATTTATAACTGAAAATATTTTGTCAGCATTGAAAATACCCAAGTTAATAAGTATAACAAAGTTTTGAAAGTCACCCAGTAAAAAAAATAGAAGGTGCCACAAGTGTCCTAGGGACATCAAATCCAATTAAATAATAAAGTAAATGAAAATGTAATTAGACCTAAACCTTTCAAAAACACAAGTAATTTGTCAGGTCTGTTCACACTATTGGGCTTGCGTGGGGCTTTTCTTTGCAACACTATCTTTCAATTTACCAAGCAATTAAAGCAAGTGTTGTGCACCTCAAATTCCTTTTGACTTGAGGGAGAGAAAAGGCTGTAGGTTGCTGAATAGACTCGAAGTCCTTTGATGCTACCCACTAGAAATTCTTGACCAACTGTAGGAATTCACCATGGCCATTAAGGAGTAAAAATAATCATTCCCCTTCTATAAATACATCATTAGCTTTTCCTTTGATTTTCCTGTGACAAGGACTAAACTCACTTTTGGAAGTAATTGTTGATAAAGCGTTTAGGAAATGTACAAAATAGTGAATATACCACTGTTCTGATTATCACTGTTCTTGCTTGCAGGAACAGTGAACTGGTATGTTCATATCACAGCACTCTCTACCTCTGGCATTCATCCGCTTTCTGATTCAGACAGCTAATAGACATCCATGTTAGCAGGTGGAAGAACATTTGGAAATGGGAAAATAAAGCCCTGAAACTCATTAAGAAAATTTTATGTCTCAGGTTTACAAATTCTGTCAGTCACTAAATGACCCCATCTTCTCTGTACTACTTCCCAAACACTTTCTGCCTTCAGACAGCAGTACCTTTTGCAGAAAGGGCAGCAGGAGGACTTCAGAGAGATGCAAGTCCTATCTCTAAGGAGTCCTTTTTTCTATGTGTATTTCAATTTCAACATGAAATATTAAATGTTTGCATTTTGCCACATTTCTATTAACAATGTTAATTATTATCGTTATCAAGAATTAACAACAATTCCTGTCTAGAAAATTTCACTTAATGTGACCTTCCACTAGATTAAAAAAAATAATAATAAAACATAATTAAAAAAAAACTCTTTATATAGGGAATAGTTTTCTTTCTAAAAGTTGGTGTCTTACCTTTATAAATTAATATTTTAGAAAGAATTTGAGGGCATCTAAGTGTTGTAATGTCTAGAGACAACACACCTCAGTGCTTAACAGCTTTGTGCACTCTGTTTTACATTTGAAGGCACAAAGCATGTCATTATGAGACCATAATGAACACCCCATGATGTCTTATCACTTAATAAGGTCATCTATTCTGGCCACCTTGTTAAGTACAATGGCAAACATATTTCTATCATGTTTCTAGATTGCTTTCAAAAGTCCCATGGGAAGGTGTTTCTAGTACTTTCTTAGGTATTTCATATTCTAGTTTACCTCACCATGAAGAATGGTTCCTGACTAGTTTTCTGATTGTTTAATATCAGGCAATTAAAGTATCTCTGCATGATTCAAGGATTTCACATCTCCTTATCATTGTATATCTCATATATAATTTATCTTCCTCTCTGTTTTTGATCAATAAATACAGAGAGTTCATTCAGTAACTAGGAGCTGATTTTAAAGAAATCCTGGAAACTTAAAACAATAAGCATGGTTAGAATTATCATAACTGCAATATAAACATTAGCATGGTTCATACTCCTTTTTCATCCACATCCTGACATCAGGGGCACCTAAAACCAGTTCGTACTTTTTGGATATGGGACACCTAAAAGGAGAAACCTAGTCTTGCTTTCTTCTTCGTGGGCCATTGGCCCAAATTCAAGATTAAATCATAGAATCATAGAATGGCTTGGGTTGGAAGGGTCCTCAGAGGTCATCTAGTCCCACCCCCCCTGCCGTGGACAGGGCTGCCAGCCACTAGCTCACTAGATCAAACTGCCCAGGAACCCATCCAGCCTGGCCTTGAACACAGCCAGGGACGGGGCACCCACAGCTTCTCTGGGCAGCCTGTGCCAGCGCCTCACCACTCTCTCAGGGAAGAATTTCTTCCTGATGTCCAACCTAAACCTCCCCTCTTTCACTTTTAGCCCATTCCCCCTTGTCCTACCATTATCCACCCATGCAAAAAGTCGGTCCCCCTCCTGCCTGTAAGCTCCTTTCAAGTATTGGAAGGCCGCAGTGAGGTCTCCCCGGAGCCTTCTCTTCTCCAAGCTGAACAATCCCAACTCCCTCAACCTTTCCTCACAGGAGAGGTGCTCTAGCCCTCTGATCATTTTGGTGGCCCTCCTCTGGACCCGCTCCAACAGCTCCACATCCCTTCTGTACTGGGGGCCCCAGACCTGGACACAGTACTCCAGGTGAGGACTTACAAGGGCAGAGTAGAGGGGCCTTGCAAAGGCTCCCCAGGTTTTGACTGTCTCCACTTAAAAATACTATGAGTAGAAGATGACACTGCACAGAGCCAAATACCTGGAGTATACTTAGAAGTGGGGAACAATCATAGATTCAAGGTTTTACGGAGTAAAGGAATTTAAACAGACATCTTCTGCCTCCCTGGAGATAACCTTTACCACCTAGGTATTTGGTAGTTTCTCTACCACTACAGTGAAAGTCAAATAATTGTGCAGAAAAAGTGAATGCAAGATTTAGGAATCTGGAGTGACAATGAAGAGGAGATACCATGGATCCATAACCTAGTGGGAGTTTAATAGTATGGGGCAGAAGAAGAGTCCTGGGTTCTGATTTCAGATGTGAGATTTAATCCAATGACTCACATATAGAGTAACTGTTTTCCAAAGCATACCAAAACTTAATGTTTCCCATGCAGTGTGTTAGGGTTGTCAGTTCTAGGTGTAAATCTGTTTTTCTTCCATCAGAAGTAGGATCTACAGGCTTTTGCAGGGGAGAGTGTCCAGGTTTCTGGTTTGTACTAACTGGACTTCTCTACATTCTACCCAACCTTTGTTTCAGTACAGGTTGTGATGCAGAATAGAGCAATGGAGAATATTGTTTTGTTACAGGAAATGTTTGTCTGAGTCTTCCTATTCTGATTGCATTTGTCTGGACAATAAGAGAACTGCTTGCTTGATGTCGTGGTTTCTAGCATAGTTGAATCTGTGTATGTGGAAGGAGAAGGGATTTTAGGAAGTCATGGGGGAAAAACAGAGTTAGGGCATCTAACTTAAATTGATCTATGAGATATTCCATACCATATACATCATGTCATGGCCCTCCCTCTGCTCTCTGCGAAGGGGGGGGTGGGGGAAAAAGGCGCAGTTGGTGGGGTTGCTTCTGGTCCTTGGGTGTTGGGCTGGCTTGTGGGTGAGAACTGCTCTTGTAAGTCCTTGCCCCAGTACCTTTACATTCCTTTTGCATTTCTGTTATCTTTTGTTCCTTAGCTACTTTAGTAAACCAGTTGTTATCTTAACTCTCAGTTCTACGTTATATTTTCTTCTCACTTTCATCCTCCACCCCGCTGATACTGACCGCTGGCAGTATGCTGGCAGCCCCAGGCTTTTCCTCCTCTGGAGGAGGAGGAAGCGAGCTACTGTTGTGAGCTATCTGGGTTAAAACCACAACACTTGAATATATAGATATTTATATCCTTTAGTCCAAAAAAAAAAAAAAAAGAAACAACAACAAAAAAAAAACAAGGTGATCAAAAACTGTGAACTGCCTCGTGTTTTTTTTTTACCTTCCTTTTCACTTCATACTAGTAGTGGCAGAACTTAAAACTCAGTTAGCTCTGATTTGAGGTCAGGAGTTCACCTATGCCCTAATCAGTATCTTTCATTCAATATTTCTGTAAAGGTACTGGCCTCTTTTGCCTCTTTTCATGCTTTAAGATTTGCATATATACATGGAAATCAATATGTATCTGGAGTCTACACTAAACTCCATAACAGGCTGATGCATAAGAACATGGTTCTGTCTCCTACCTGCAAAACAGTGAGATCCACTTTGCAACGGAGTAGCACTCTTACACACAGATGCACTCCTCAGATCCACCACAGATAGCCACATAGGGAGATGACCCTAAATTTACCGCACTGTAACCTTCCTATGTCGATGAATCCTCCTGTGAATTTTAGGGGCAAGAGAAAGAGGCACACTAAATTTGTGCCAGTTATTATTACCAATGTATTATCCAGGCAATAAGCAGCCAAATGTTCTCAGTAAAACAAGTGATTTACTTATTTGTGTTCAAAAAGTCAATGCAAACTTACTCTATTCTTTAACAACAGTTTCCCAGACCCAAACGTTTCATTATATTAAATAGCAAGGAGCAGTGTGTTGACTGAATAAATTTTCTGAGTATGTGAATAGGACTAAATCAATTTTTGTAATTTCAAGGCCATTCACAGTGAAACAGTTTAAGACTCCAAGGGAGAACTATAGCAGCATATTCAGGCTGAATTGCTTTGAACTTGGCTAAAGACTATTTTCTTCAGCTATGTTCTGAAAAGCTTGTTTTCCTGGGATAAATTTAATTTCAGGTTGAACCGCTGAACTGATTAAACATCTTATTGTATCTTGCTATAATGTTATTGCAATTTCAAAGCTATTTTTTCCAAATAATAAAAGCTAAAACAATCGCATCCTTTTTGCAACCAAAAATACCTACTTTACCTTCAGAATCTTCTTCAGCTCGTGTCAAAAAGTTTACTTCCTGTTTTTGTCTGATTGTTAGGTTTTCAATGACCTTGCACAGTCTTTTTGTCCTCTATTTTCAGGCTGAACATTGTCCCAACATGACAACCAAGAGCTCTTGATATGTTTGTTGTGTATTTTTTTTTTTTTTCTGAAAAATTATAATTACTTTCAATAGTACCTTATTCTCTGCAGTAAACAGGAATGTCTCATCAATATTTGCTAGCATGTTAGGAGGACGAAATGTAGAAAGAAGACAAAGAAAGTTCTAAAATAACGTTTTTACAACTGAGGCAAAGGATTGGAGAGCTAGAAAATCTCATGAGACAATTTGATAAATTAAATACAATGGCACATATGGCACATTGGCACATATGTTGAAGAAATATAGAACTGTGTTTTGAAGGAAAGAAAAACAAGTATTTTTTTAAAAATAAAATAATGTAAAGTGAATTTGGTCGTTCTAAACTTAAAGTGTCATCAGCCACACTCTCTTCATTTGGTATTTCTTCATGTAAAGTGAGTTTTTCAGACTATCTCTTACAATCAGTCCTCTTAAATGTCACATCTTTCACCATTTTCCATACAAGATGTTCATCAGCACTCTAGAAACAAATGCTTCTCACTCACCTGACCACACAGAACTTTGCTTATGACAGCAGACAGGAGGCACTAGCAACGCTTGTGGCTGATTCTGTGCTTAATACAGAAATTCTGTGAGCGCTGAGCAGGACAAACTGCATTTATTAATTAATGAGGAGCTGTAAATGTAATTTCCAGTTCATGATGGTTTTTATTGTCATCTCTCCCTTTGGTAACTTCTTCACCATATTGAGAAATACTAATGAGGATAGTCATTGTATGGCATAGAGAATGTATCAGTTTTTATGATGTTACAACACCATTTACATTTGCTTTGTTTCCTTTTCTTTCCCTAGATGCTCATACATTCCTGATAGACTTTTTTGGCTGAGTGTGGAGCTGGCATTTACAGAGCTGTCCACAGTGACTCTTAACTCTTTCTTCTGATTGTAAAAAGCCAGTCTTTATGAATAGTTCTGGTGTTTTCCTCCCATGTACCTGACTGTATCCATACTGATTTTTTTATCTCATGTTTTATTTCCCGTGTACCTGGTAATGAAATTTTCCTCCTTTTTTTTTTTTTTTGGTCAGCTTTAGTTTAGTCCATTCTAAATCTTCCTTTGGGGAATGTGTTTGAAGAAAGCTAAAAGAAGGTTAAAAACAGCTTGAGAGGGAAGAATTTGGCTTCCAGTGACTCGAATCTTAGAGTAAACGTGGAACATTTCTGATGTTCCAGGATATAAACTAGGAAAGCAAAAGAAATAATTTCCGATTTTAAAATGTTTTGGATCACGACACTTCATCCCAAGGTTAATAAAGACAGTCCTTTCTGGGCAGTGTTACAAGTAAGTTCCACAGAATAACTTTTTTTCAAAAAAGAAAGATTTTCACCTGGAAATTCTAGGCAATTCTGATAAGTAATACTCAGCTGCAGGAACATCCATTGAGCAGTGCTATTTCCTCTGAAGTCTCATACCATCAGTCATCATCCACACTGTTTTGATCAAAACAGATTTACTGCACCGTGTCACCCAATTGCACAGGGCATTTTCTGAAAATTTACTCAGGTGAAAGACTGTCAATGCATCATTTTACCGTGCCCATATTTCAGCACAGAGACAGTGAGCTGCAGCTCCCATATATATATATATATATATACAAGAATGGCCACAGCTGTATTTCTGTGGAGCCCTGCAGCCTCTGATCGTGGTGGCTATATCCACCCCAATTCACTCATTTATATTTTATATATGCATTTTAGTACATTCACTTAACTTATAGGTGTTTATATGCAAACTCCATTCATGGAAGCATTCTGTGTCAAGTACATGCAAGACTCAAGAAAAAGCATATTGCAGTCCAGAAATAAAACCTATAAATCCTGCAGTTTTATTCTGCCACAGCTGTTCAGTGAAGTACTGCAGTATTATCACCACACTTTACAGATGTTTACTCTGCCTGTATTTGACTACCTCCAACTGGACAATATGTTAGCTCTGTAAATTTGTTTCTGCGCATTGCAGTGTTTTGAAGTCCATAAAGTTTGCAAATGCCACATGATTATCCTAATGTCAGCACACGGTTTGCACCATGTAGTGTCACATGTGGACTATCACACAAGTAAACAAAATGATCTCAGCCTGCCACACAGCCAGGGGAAGAAGTTACACTTCTTTCTGTTGCATCGTTTTGGAACAGAACAGATTTCATGAAATAGTACAACTGTGGGCAAAGTTATCTCTGAAGGTATCTATCTCAATAGCTATGCTGCTGTACACATTAAGGCTAACCTTAATATGACTCTTGTTTCACTGCAGTGGGACTCCTGCTGCAGATAATACACAGTGAGACCGAGATACGAGAGTGTGAAGAGGCAGAATATTATTTCTATTTCAACTTAAAATAAGTATAAATACAGTTGTAACCAGATTTTCGTAAACACATTGAAGAGCATTACCTTCAGATCCATAGGTTTATAAAGGGATAGAAAATTTCAGGCCCAGATGCAGTGAATGATTTTCCATGTGAGAGCTATTTCATGAGTCAACAGAGCCAGTCTGCTTCACACACACCCTAACATTTCAGTTAAGACCGAGTCTCCTGTGGTTTCCAAAGAATCTCTGCTTTGTTGGGTGAATGTATTAGCACTTATTTAAAATCAGGATTTAGTTCTTGTGTTTTCATTATTCTCCTATCACAGAGATCCACACACCCTGCTGAATCTTAAAGACAGCAACAGCATTAATTACATGTGTACAGGGGCAGAATACAGAGATAAATAACTTTGCAGCACATAGGACAATGTTCAAAGGACAGCCAAGCAGGACAGATGATTTTAAGTGTTCCTGATCTGGCAAGGAAAACATTACTGCTTTCGACATTTATATTTCATGCTTTGAGAGACTCAAGAGCAGCCTCAGGGAGAGCCCAGCTCATCGGCTACTTGTGCAACAGTGCTGACACTGGAATATGTAACCAGGGGGGTGCTGCCTGATCAACCCCCTTCTGACACCAACCCAGCTTTGGTGAAATTCAAGCTGCCTCTTCCCTGCTCTGCCATTATGAGGGGCAGCAAGGCATGACACCCGACCTGTTAGTGACGAGTGACTCCACTGGCTCGGCCCTGGGGACCTGGCAGAGAGGGACTGGTAGCTGCATGCAGGCTGCGGTTCGGACAAGCTGGCCAGCAGGGACCCCGATCCGTATCAGTGGCAAGGCAGACGCCTTTCATTTCCTCCCGTCCCTCAGGTTTTAATATTATGGTGCAGTGAAAGTGCCTTTTAGTACTTCATTGACCACGCTCCTTAATGCAGCTTCTCTGAGCCATTTCAGTTAAAGCAGAGGAGGTGGTGTGAGGAGGGGAGACATGGTGGAAAGGGAGAAGCATCATGCTTTGACTGATGTTATCAACACAGGCTACTGCACTGAAAGGGAAGTTAAATAAATCCTTGGAAAAGCTATAATATCTCTGACTGCATTGAAAATGTTTGTTATCAGCCCTCTGTCTCAGGGCATTTTTTTTTCTATTTTTATATCCAGCATGTTTTGTCCCAGAAGACAGTATAAGGGGCCTTTATCCCCATGTGTACAATGCACAAAAATCTTAAGAACATTTACTGTATCTTACTGCCCAGATATGTGGGATTCACCACGTTCAGTCACAGAAGACTTCACCTTGAAGAACTCGTGTGCTCGTGACAGAGAAGGCACCTTGGAATGAGGATGCGCCTGAGGTGGGTGATTACAAGGCAGTGCAGTGAAGGGAAGATATATAATACATCCTCAGTGTGCACTTCTACCCATTGAAGGTTAGTGAAGTGACTGTTGGATACTATCTTATTAGTGTAATAAAACAGACAGTGGATTTGCTGCAGGTGTCACAGAAGCATAGGTCCTTATATCTGAGAAAAGAGTTGGTATAGCAGCCTGAAGCACAAATTCCTTAGCTAACAGGAGCTGAGACAGGCAGCCGCATTTACCTTAAGCATTTGTCAGTGAGGTCATTTTCCCTCCTCCCCTCCTCTCTTTTTAACACTGAATACCCTTGAAGGGAAATGTACTCTCAGAAAGGAGCTTGATCAATGCTTCTCTCCTTCTCCCAAAGCTGTTCTGTAAAAGCTCAGGCTACCAGCTAGTATAAACTAAAAACCACCACCACACACACACACAAACCCAAGATGAAGTCTTTGCTTGGAATCACATGGCAGAAGATTTGTATCTGAGGTATGTTCTAAAAGATATAGTAAAATTCCCTACTACCTTTGTAGAAAATAAAACAGAAATCTCTTTTTGCCATGTGCTTGAAAATCACAATGCTCCATTTTAAAAATCTCTAAAAATGACAAAATTAATAATGTAGTTCAGGGTTTGTTTGTTTGTTTTTTGGAAGGGTGCAAACTACCAGTCTAGCTCCTGTATGTAAGTAGCTGCCACCAAAAGCAGAGGGCTCTGGATAATTACCTCATATCTGAACAATGTTTAAATGAAAACACTTGCAAAAACTGAGCTACAAATTACATAGACCTGACTCTTGTTGATAACAGGGCATGAGTTATTTGCCTCTAAGCATTAGGCAGAGCTTTTCTGATGGAGCTGAATCTTTCTAACATACAAATACAGGTACTTTCAGATCATCTGGTTTAAATTATTCCCTGTAGTCAGAGCTGAAAGAACAGTGTATTAATAAAATGCAGTATGTACTCCTCAATAAACAAGAAGTGTTGGGAAATTTTCTAGTGCAACAAACTTTCAGCTAAAAGCCTGAAATGTTATATAGTTTTTTGGTTAATTCCATGAAGCTACAGGCAGGTGACCTGTACTGGGAGTAGGCCTGAGGGGAAACTGGCAGGCATAGAGCCTTTGAGCATAGAGCAAGCCCGTGGAAATGCTTTTCCAGATCTTGCAACTTAAGTCACTCCAGCTCCTGTTTGAAGGTGGAAACATGTTCCAGGAGAGAACAACCATAGGCAGACACTGAAATAAACTGCACGTGTAATCAGATTGTTTATTTTTATTAAACATCATTGTATTCTCAATCAGAACAAAAGAAAAAAGACAAAAAGAGATTTTAAAACCTCAGCATTTGTCTGGAATCTGCTGGATTGATAACAGGAGATTAGGAAGATATTCTGAGGCTAAACTGGGCTTCGTGCAGTTGGCCTATGCATCATCTGTCCAGACCACCTGAAGAGCATCCTGGATCTTCAACAAGGCATTAAGTACATTTATACTCTCATTCTTGGGACAGTTCTGATGTAGCTGTATGTTTCCTTCTGCTGAATTAGAAGTGACGGTAGAACTATGTGGCAAAGAGATGGAGTGAACCTCTGGGTGCATTAACCTCTTGTGCTGCTGCCCAAGTACCTCCAGAGCTCTGTCAGCATTGTGTTAGAAGACAAGGACTGTGATTGTTTCCTTCATCCTATAGAGAAGGGTGGGTGGCGGGGGGAAACTCATGGAAAGTTTTACTTCTGTGCATTCCCACAGAGGTCAGGCACAGTCCTACCTTGTGAATTACATGACTTAAATACTTGTGTGAAGCAAAAGTACATTGACTTTTTAAAGCTCGTATTTATGCAGAGCACCTTCATGGTTGCATTAATTATTTAACACATCTGCTTGCTCTGTAGAAAACTAGCAATTTCCACCACAACATAAAGGAATTTTTTATTTTTTTTTTTCACAGTCTGCTTGGAAGGAGCTTTGTATATGCAAATAAAGGCTACAATGAACTCTTAAGCATACAGCTCTCAGATTTCTGTTGTGTCCCAGTTATTAGCTGCAGATGTCCAGTAATGATTGCTCTTTGTTTGCCAAATTGACTTTTTGTTCCCTATGGGGAGAAGGATGGAGCACTTGGCTAAAGAAAGTCTGTCCCTCCATTTCTTGTTTGCTTAATGAAAAAAAAATGAAATCTCTTGATGCATGGAGTAGGTTAATTGGAGCAACAACTGTCTTGTTCAGTTAATCACTCATGAATTTTCCAAATAGGTAGCCCAGCTGGCACGGGAAGTAATCACTGGAAGAGTAGAACTGTGTGTATAAGCTAGTCAAAGCTCAAAGAACAAAACTGTGCCTGTGATGACTGAACAGACAGCATTATCCTGATGAAGGATTTCTTACAAAATTATTTCAGTGGAATAAAGTAAGATATGCACAGTTCAAGAAAAAAAAAATGAAAAGGAAGTAATCATAAAAAAAGAACATTAAACCTTGAATCTATAAAGTGAATAGGATTCAATTGAATAGTCCATTGTACATATACTGCTGTAAAAAAAAAAAAAAAAAAAAAAAAAAAAAAAGCTCTTTTTGTGAAAAAGATTCTATTTTAGCCTGAATTGACACTATGAAAGGTAATCTTCTGACTAAGGATTCACTAGGATTGTGGCAGTCATTTCTAAAATAAG
>VXAV01004942.1:175750-188046 GCA_013399715.1 Alectura lathami | reverse complement strand
CCTAAAAAAAAAAAAAAAAAAAATACAAGCTACCAGCACAAACAACCTGAGGATACTCCTCTGTCTCAGGGATGTTAAATTTCATAACACCTGAGAGCTCACTGCTACCCCTCCAAAGCTGGCTCTGCAACAGTGGCGCATTACTTACATTCTGCCCCAACCAAGCCATACTTCTTTCCCCCAAACATTCAGGTAGATCACAGAGAACTGTTCTGAGGCAGTACTACAATGTTGTCCCATTATCTCGTTGCTGAGTGGTATCTTTTTATTTATTTTTCCAGCAAAAATGGGTTGAAACCCACTCTGTGTTATACCAATATTTTTGCCAGTGTAATTTCAGGGGGATCAGTTGAATAGCAGAGAGAGATGTTGGATGCTAGTGAGTGTAGTTTCATGGACTGGACATCATGTCCTGGACTGGCACAGAAGTGCTTATGACTCCATCATTTTTATCTTGACACCTTTTGATTACGTAACTCAAACTATGAAAATCCAGGGCAATGTTAACAAAAGAACTTGTGCTTTATCTAGACACTAAATTCCTTGTCTAGACCTCTGATAGAGCCTCTGATGTGAATATTACCCAGACACCAAACATCTTTCCTCCACATATATGTAGAAGTGCCTCAGTCTGGACACCACTGAGTATCTGTAGCTCCGCTCATGTCCAGTTCATGTCAGCTTCTCTCATCTAGGTGCCCAGGTGATTATTGTTATCAAAGGAGTCCTGCCTGGCCAAGTTTCTGTAAAACGGTGCCAGAGATCATGCTGGCAACAAGTGCCATGTAGTCCTCTCCATGCAGTGTGGGCACAAGTACCTAATTTAAGTATCACAAATATTTTCAGCTGCCATAACACTTAAATCCTTTTTGTGTAGCCAGCCTTGACGTACAGTTATACAATAACAGCAAGTTTATGTGTAATTTCTGGTGACAGCTCACAGAGCAGTCTTGTTTGTTAATGTGTAAAATTTAAGAAGAGTAGGTTTTTTTAAAAAATGGATACACATTTGTACCACAAGAGAAATAACAGCACAAAGATTGATATATTCCTTGCCCCTCCTATTTACGTCATTTTGGTTAAGATCAGAGTCTGGCTCAAAATACCAAAACCAGGAACTTGAATAACTTGGATGAAAATGATCAAAGTATTTGGTAGAAAACAATGAATACATTCAAGGAATATTTTACTTTTCATCTTCATCATCACGTTCAACCAAATAAACCTCTCTGATACTTGAATAAACTTAGTAGAAAGCACTTGTTCATTCCCCAAATCTGAATGTTCTTTGTAGTTTGGGACCACTGACTTTTTCCTGACTTCTCTCCTGAGAATTCCTTGCCTGGATAGAGCCTTCCTTAACACTTTTGAAGGGTTTTTTTCCTAAGAAGAAAGGATAAAAATTAAAGATCTTATATTTATTCTGTTATACTGTCTTTGTGTCACACCAGATGGGCAGCATGATCTTCATACGTCAGATTCAAGAGTGACCTCCTAAATACATACTGCTTTTCTAGACATGGTCAAGCACAACATGATCCACATCCATATTAATCAGAAGAGTGTCATGCTGAAAGCAGAAGAAATTCTAGGTTAGAAAGATTCATAACTTACAGCAATAAGATTAAAAGGGAGAGAAGGATTGGAGAAACACGTCTGCCTTCTTCTTGATCTGTCTTGTTATGTCTGTGCATTTAGATTCATCAGTAGCGTCAAAAGTATTTAGTAAATTGTATTTTGTTGGTTAGAAAAAGCTCTCTGCCAATGTTAGAGGATCAGGAAGTGTAACACTATCTATGGCCTTTAAAATATAGACACTTTTTGCCCTCCTTGAGCAGTAATTCAGTAAAAGACAGGCAATAACATAACAGTAATGACAAGCATATCTCTAATTTGCAAGCGCAGTTCTTAAAAAAACAGCACAGTAGTGTTTTTTATCAAATCATTTTCACTTCATACTTCTCTTTTTTTTTTTTCACAGAAGGTAAAGATTGACTGTGAGACCCTAGCTTATCTGGCAATGCGTGATGCACTTGGAACACAGAACGTAAGGGCTGTTAACCTTATTCATATTGAAATAGATCAGGCCCTATTGCTTCTTTCATCCAAGAATTGCTTCAGGTAGAGAACACCTTCAAGAAAACTTTACTGAAAATATTATTTAACAAGCCACCCCCAAATAAACCATGCATAGGACATATTTATCTGAACAGATACTGACAATTTCATGTCTCACCTGCCAGAGCTCAGCAGCAAACAGATATGAGTTTGTTCAGGTGTCACAAGGTCCTACTAGACCGGCAACGCATGCATCATAAACATGCATGCAGCTCCTCAATATGTGTTCATTTGTGTGTAGCCTGTTCACAGTGTGAATGGACCTTTTGCGTGACTCTCAGCCCTGGCCATTCTGTTCTTTGAGAAAATAACCCACTTAACAGATAGGAGGATGTTCACCAAGGAAAAATCATGAGTGCACATAACCTCTATGAACATTTAAAGCAAGTGGATTAATAATCGCTAGTTACCTGAGTCTAGTGTTGTTAGTAGGATATTCTCTATCATAAAAACAGGAAATATGAGATTTTATGAGATGAAAATACTTAGCAGAAGTGTTAAATGGATAACCTGTGGCAAGTGAGCAATTATAGGGATTATTAGGAATAACAGGAAGGAAGGAAGGTGTCATTTGCCAGAAGACTCTTTGGCCACTTGCACTTATTCTGTGGAGATCTTAATATTGCGGGGTAACATACTGCTTCATTTTGCTGTATCAAGGATGATTCAGTATTAGGGACTGGTTGCTGATAGCTCATGCCATTACTTTTAATTGGATGAGGTCCATTTGCGCATGCAAATTTTTCTTGGGAGCATGCAGAGATTCTTGATTTTTCACAAATATTACTCCCATGAGGTGACAACTGCTCTGTGATGGAGGCAACATGATGTTGGTGAAGCCAGTCGTCTGTGCAGCCCTTGTTCATTTTAATCATGTAAAGAACAGAAACATGTTTATTAGCTGAGACATCACTGCTTTCCACCTTGTGAACTGTAAAACTTGCATCTTAGTCTGAGTCTGCAGCTGCTTTATAGCTGCCTGGAAATCTGTGAACTAGCATGCACATTACTCTAGAAGAATGTTTAAAAGCTTCAAGCTATTCTTCAAAATAAAATTAATGACAGAAAGAACGTTTTTAACTAGGCCTACTTTCATGGACAGCGTACGAAATGTCAGCACCCCATTCAGCATCAGTGCATGACTTTTTAGGTAAGCACAGAACATTTTACTTCCACAACATGAGTAATAAGGAGAGAAATAAGGATATATAATTCTTCCCTAATTGGCATCAGAAAGTGAAGCTTGGGATGGGTAACCATTGAAATACTTTCTGATGACCATAATGTCCCGAAGGCCAAACATGGTACAGGGAGAGGAATCCAATGTGAGTGGGCAGTGCCTGTGCTCTCTGTGTCACACTCTGACACCAACAGTGCCGTGTTGTATGTAACAGGTTCACAGACCCTAAAGACTCTTTTTCAGCGGAAGCTCTGCACAGGAGATTTCTGCTTTCTCTTGTTTCTGACAAATTTAGAAGAAGCTAGTAACGGGAGATAGCAAACTCCTTTTTTTGTCTGTTTCTTTTCTACAGGTCTTAATATGGCTTTGTGCCCAGGGTGCAGGTAGAGGGAAGAAAAAACAAAACAAAACAAAACAAAACAAAACAAAACAAAACAAAACAAAAGCCAAAATATTTAGCGGAAATACATGCCAAAAGAGTAAAGATTTCTATCTGGAAGGAAAGGTATAAGAATATTATGAGGGTCATGTAACCTGGCGTTCTCAGGTGGTATTCATTGGTTTGTTCAGAGCAAGGCACTAAATGATCAGTAATGCACATAATGCAGAGGGCTACAAGGTTTGGATAAGAGAGATTCCTTACAGACCTCAGCTACTGTTCAGATTTTGCCATGTAATGTTGGAACTGATTATCCCAATAATTTCAACACAGATAATATTTTGCATAAGTGACTTCTAGGAATTAATTCAGCACAGTTTAAAAGCATTCTTCCTCATTTCTTACCATTTACGTTAACATGCATTGTCTCCTCCTTCTGCAACATGATGGCTACTCTCCAGTTCATTCCTATTTTGATCACAGATTCATTCCATCTTCATTTCCCATGACTATTACCATGTCAAGTAATCGTGGCATTTCCAGAATTAATATTTTGCCAACAGACAACCAGCAGCACATATGTATCACTACATCTTTTTCACAGGGACGTGATGACTACTCAGAAGCAGACAGATGGGGGGTGAATAAATACAGACATCCAACTGGGCTCGTGGGTTACTTTGGAAAATTAGGGTATATATTTAGTCTCTTACATTAAAATTTACTTCCCTAGCTTTGGAAGCTTTCAAATGTGTGTGTACATAAGTGTTTCCCTAGAGCTTTTGCAAAAAGGGTGCATGAGAGGGAACATCACACAAAGTTTCTTATTCTTCTTCCTCATGCTTCCTCGTCTGATGAAAAACCACAATCTCCAGCTGCCAAGTCAAAGAATATATCTTTCTTTCACACAGTATCTGTCTGTCTGACATGTTCTTAGGAGCTGCCATGTGTATTTATCTCCTGATAATTTGTCTTGGATACAAAACTCTGCTGTGGATTGCTCATCCGATTTTGCAGCTGCAGGTTTCAAATGAACTATCTCAGGATACTTCTGAGTAAGTTTGTTAACTGAGTATTACACCGTCTTAAATTGAAACCAGAGATGCCTCCATGTTCAGACATATTTGTCCATGCATTCCTGCTGCTTCCAAAACTGAAACACACTTGGAACACATTTCTAATGGCTCCAGACTCAGAAACCTCTTGGGCTAGTGGAACTACACCAGCTGCAGTGACACTTTTATTTTCAGTAGAAAGCATTTCCAAAACAATGTGAATTAAATACAACCGCGGAAATTCAGTCCTAGGGCATTTGTGAAGTTGCTTGAGAGTAATTTCAGATAGTTCCTTCTCCCAGACACTCTATTCCTCACTCTGCTTGGTCAGTACAAGAGCTAGACTCTCTGCAGGCATGAAATGGCAGCAGCTCCCTTGACTCATCCACCTAACCTCATCAAACAAACTCTTGTTAGGCAATTTAATTATAAGACCTGGTTGTATGTTTGATAGATGTATTCACTCTCCTGCTTTTCCAGCCATACAGTGGCTTTCCATATGCTGACAACTTATAACGAAATAAGTATAAAGGGCCAAATTTTGGGTTTTCTTTCTTTGCTTGTTTGTTTGTTTGTTTTTAATGCAAAAAAAAAAAAAAAAAACCATATTTTTTCCACAGAAATTTTTGAAAATAATTTGATTCTTAGTATTTTAGAAGAAATTACTGTATATCTACCACTACTTACCAGGAAGTTAATTTTAGTGNTTTTAATCAAAAAAAAAAAAAAAACCATATTTAATGCAACTACATTAAATTATACCTTTTCTCTGGATCTTACGTACAGCTTTTCCATAAACTTCTAATTTGAGCTCATCATATTCTGTTGTGGTGCAACAAAGCATCTAGGCCTGGTTAATCTATTTGACTAAGATCTGCTCTGTCAGAAAGGAAAACTACTTTCTTAGCTGAAAATGCAGCAGTTTGCCACAGATGTTTTCCAAACTATTGTATGAGTGGGAAGAATTAGAATGTGTCCTCTCAGGCCTCTTATAATGTTACAAACCTGGGACCACGAGAAGGTCCCATTGTTGTTTTTACAGCTGTTTTGAAAAAGATGAACAAGAAAACTGTTCCCAACATGATGTGAGCAATATCTGCTACATAGAAGAGTGGGACAAGTATGCATGGTTCGCATACTCAAACTCATAACTTTTCTACAATAAAATAATAGACTGAGACAGAGAACCTGCATTCCTGAGAAAGATGAAAAGCGTGTAGTTTGATGTAGGTTAACATGAAGTTACAGCACTCTGGGGTCAGGGAAGAAGCTGGCAAGGAATTAAGACCTGAAAGTGT
Organism: Alectura lathami; assembly: GCA_013399715.1. NCBI lineage: Eukaryota > Metazoa > Chordata > Aves > Galliformes > Megapodiidae > Alectura > Alectura lathami. The sequence goes on along the minus strand of VXAV01004942.1, from coordinate 182,016 downwards.
GACTGAGGCACTATTTCTGATCAAGGTTGCTGGAACAGTGCTGTTTAAAAAATCCATCTGAACAGCTTGTTTTGAAACTCCTCAGAAAGGTTATTTCTCATTATTACCATTTTTTTTTTTCTGTCTGTTATTATGTCCAGAAATAACTAATTATTTAAATCCTTTATTTTCAGCCTAGCTGGGAACAAGAAATATGAGTACTTACTATGAGACTTCCACATTTTTCCACTTTTTCTTTTTACTTTTTTTTTTTTTTTTTCAGAGAGACTGATTTATATAAACATGATTTCTTGCAGTTTTGCAAGGCTTTGGAACTGAACCTGTTTCTTTTATACTCAGCTAAAAAGATTAAACAAATTCTCCTGTAAACTCAAAGTGATATTTTTTATTGTTTTGAATTGAAGGAACTAAGCTTTCAGTACTTAGCTGAAGCATATCAAGGTCGAGTTTAAGTAAGCCTCTGAAAGTTTAGTACACTTTTAATAAGCATCAGTCACTCATGCATACTTCTCAGTCCTTTACATCTGTTCTCAATTGGAAGTGAAGGTCACTTCTATTACTGACCAAGATTAGTTGGTGGAGATAAAAAGGACCTCCTACCTGTGCCCTTGCAGGAAAGTGGTGGAGCAAAATTGCTGCAGTGTGGGTTTCATCAGATGAACTGCTATTGGCAACTTCTAAGAAACTGAATAAATCACTAAGCCCTCACTTTCTATTTAGAAATGTTTGACTCAGATAAAAAGTACAAGCCATTTTTTTTCAACAAAGTAAAACAGAGGAGTTCAGAGCCGTCTAAAGAGGTCAGTTGAAACTAAGTATACAATCAAAATCTCCTCATATTTGTTTCCATTTAAAAATTTCTTAGTACATTGGTCAATAGAAGAAAATAGAAAACAGAAATCCCTATAACCTTGCAAGCTAAAGTATCAGAAATGCAGAACAACACTATTAACAAAAGTAACTCTCAGTAATTTTTGTTTTCCAGAGCAGATTAAACCTCCATTGAGATCAAGTTTCCATTAAATGGTCTGTCTTCATCCAAACATCCAAAGACTAACTCCTGTCTTAAAGTCAAATATATCTACTACAAGCAAGTAATATGGTATCCTGTGAATACCATACTCTGTAATATTATGAGCTCTCACCAGTGTTCTACAAATCTCATAATATTTCTTAATTTATAAACCTCATATTTTCTTGTCAGGACAGCATAGACTGATCTCATATTTAGTTCAATTTATTCAATTTATTTTAAAGCATCACAATTACAGAAAAATGTGTCAATGGAAGGCAAATCCCACGATGCCAAAATTGCCTCTCTTCCGATGAGTGAGATGGTACCTTCTGGTAGTCATGAGTCTACCAGCACATAATAGGATGCACAATCTGGCCTTACAAGTGGGGGCACCAGAACTTCAAAATCATTGAAACAATGTAGTTTCAAAATGCTCCATAATGCTGAAATATCTTAATGGTTTTATTTATTTATTTATTTATCTACAAAAATATTTTATCTTTTAAATTTATGTCCTGTTCAGGAATGAAAACACTTCGGTGTATTCACAAAGCAAAAATTTTGATCTCTTTGTAGTTCTAAATCTAGCTCATCTTTTATTCCTGTTCTCAGCTTCACTGCATATAAATTTATCACTAATTAATAGCCAGCCACTAGACAGATATGTCCATGGCTTCAAGGAGCTTTCAGAGAGATAAAGTCTCAGAGGAAGAAAATATTATTATCTTCATATTGCAGATTGGGACTAAGGCAGAAAAAGATTAAGTGTATTGCAAAACTTTTTCCAGGAAGATTTTAGCTGAGCCAGAAACTGAATGTGAAGTTCAAGACGGCTCTTGCAAACATCTAAACTTTTGGAAAAGTTGCTAGTCTTGCAGCAATATTCTTTTTGTACATTGTTAAAAGTATTTAGAAATCTCCTCCCAATTTCTGATCTCTCTTCCCTAACTGTGTTTTGTTCTTAATTTCAGGAACTGAAAACAATGAAACCAATAATATGAATAAAACTCAAAAAAAAAAAAAAACTTACATATGTAGGGTTTTGCAACATTTGTGCTTTCATGGTCAATGTGGAGGTCATGAGGAATGTATTTATGGTTTGCTCATGTAGTAGGAATAAAAGATAAGCTATGACGTGTACAAATTACCTTAGATTAACTTGTGCCCCATGTCTTGCTTTATTTCATTATTCTAAACAAATCCATATATCCTATAAAAAAGAAACCATGAAGGAGCAATATTTTCATTTGAGGTCAATGGTTTATAAATACCTGAGGACGTGAACTCATTTTTTTCAAGATTCCTATAGTACCATTGTCTTGAAATCATCCTTTCTGGAAAAGTAGGATCTCCTTCATCAGTAAGAACAAGTTCCATCTTTTCTTAAGAAAGAAAGAAGAAAGAAAGGCACCAAGTTAATGTATGTATGTATGGCTCCCTTTGCCATACACCAGAGCTTATGCAGATAGTGAACCGGTTGCAGTTGCCTCACTCTCTCCACTACTCATAAGCCCAAAGCCAGGAGCTGGGCTGACTTGGAGGCAGTGTTCCTTCACTGTCCTGTTGCGGTGTCACATGATCCTCATCTAGTTGTTCTTGTTTATATACAATTTTTAGAAATGTAATGTTTAAGTCTCAACACGTGCTCAGAGGGAAAAAACTTTTAATTAATATTAATAACATGTAATTAATTTTTCCTTGATGTTATTCCCAAGCAGGCTTTGAAGAATATGCGTGTAAATTATGCATAACAGCTTTATGACCTCAACTAGCATTGTTAGCTGGTGAAGGGCCCTCCCTGGTGTGGCCTCGCCTAAAGTGCTGGTTTGTTCAGCCCAGAGTAAAGGAGGCTGAGGGGAAGCCTCATGGCGGCCTACATCTCCCTCCCAGGGGAGTGGAGGAGCAGGCACAAAGCTCTGCTCTCTGGTGAAAGTGACAGGACCTTGGGATGGGCATGGAACAGGCTCCCCACGGCAGTGGCCACAGACTCAACCTGCCAGAGTTAAAGGAGCATTTGGATACCGCTCTCAGACACAGAGTTTGGATTTTCATGGAATCATAGAATCATCTGAGCTGGAAGGGACCTTTAAAGGCCATCTACTCCAACTCCCCTGCAGTGAACAGGGACACCTACAGGTGGATCAGGTTGCTCGGAGCCCTGTCCAGACTCGCCGTGAAGGTCTCCAGGGATGAGGCATCCACCACCTCTCTGGGCAACCTGTGCCAGTGCTTCACCACCCTTATGGTAAAAATCTTTTTCCTTACGTCCAGCCTAAATCTCCCCTCTCTCAATTTGAAACCATTTCCCCATGTCCTATCACAACAGACACTGCTAATGTGTCAGTCCCCTTCTTTCTTATAGCCCCGCTTTAGATATTGAAAGGCTGCTATCAGGTCTTTTGATGCTATCAGGTATTTTGGGGATGTTGGGTGGTGCTTTGTGCAGGCAGGAGTTGGACTTGTTAATCTTTGTGGGTGTCTTCCCACCTGGGAAGAGATTCTATGATTCTATGATTCTATGAACTTTCTGTTGCACGTAGCATGCAAGAGGCACCTTTGTTTTAGCAGTCTGTGGAGATTCAGCTTGTGCTTTGAAATGGACAGATGGAAATTCTGGAATATTCCTAGAAATGTTTTGTTTCCCTTTTTATCTTGGCATCTTCCCTACAACATGAAAGGCTTGCAATAGATGATTGTATTAATCTTTCAAATTTTCAGGAGATTGCACTGAGAAAATCAAAACCTGATATTCTGACCTGCACTCTTTCTTAATAAGATAGTATATGACTTAGAAAACTAAATTTAAATATGGCACAATACTGATAAATAGGTAGAAAACATTACAAAACAAAGCAGTATCTTTGTTCCAAATATATTTTTTATTTATTTTATTTATCATTTTCCCACTAAGGGTCAAGATGGGACACATTTTCACCATCTGTTCAAACCTGTCTATAAAATAAATAAGTCAGCTTTGGTCGTAAGAAGTAATAGATTTTTTCTACAAGCTATTAAATCTTAACGTTGCATTTGGCTCTTTGTATGTGCCTACAAATCTTGTTTATAGAAGACATTGTTCATAGAAGACATTGCTTTGTTGTCAGCCCTTCGGAAAGTGCAAAGCTAGTAGTATACCGTAAATCCCCCTTGGGGACACCAGGTCTAGGCCTCCTGAAAGCACCATAGAATCATAGAATCGTTTGGGTTGGAAGGGACCTTAAAGATCATCTAGTTCCAATCCCTCTGCCATGCTCAAAGTCCCATCCAGTCTAGCCTTAATAATTTCCAGGGATCATACTGGATCCTTTCTTTTCCCTTGGAGTCTAAGACAGACATATCGTACCTACTAGTGTACTGTGAAGAAGAAACAAACCCTTATTCTCATCAAAGTTCACGTCAAACTTGAGTGGAGTGTGCTTCCTGGAAAATGGACTAAGCTTAAGTGAAGCCCATTTGATCTTCACTGCAGCTGGGATCTATATCCATTACAACAACGCCTTAGTTACTTTAAGGCTCTGCTAATAGTGTCATTCCTGTCACCTTCCAACGGACAGCACATGGCACTCTGAATGGCACTCAGCATGGTGACATGCTGTCAAAGTCCTCCACATACAAAATACCAGAAATCTGTCCAGTTCCACATGCAAAGTGGAACTTTGCATCTGTAGGACTGTATTTCTACAGATAGTTTCTAAGTCACATCCCTTGTTGTACCTCCTGTCTTTAATGAGAAGACTTTTTCCATCTCTAGTGTGTGCTTCTTCACTCCTATTTAACACCCTCAGAAATCTATCTGGTTCCAGCTTCAGTAATTTTTGTATTAGAGAGACGATGAAAAAGGAACAACATGAGCTCACTTGAGGAGAAGTAACATCATATATCTCCCCGTCTTCTTAGGTTTTCTCATCTATAGACTATAAACATAATTTTGTATTTAAATAATGAACAACATAAACTTTCATTCTCATAAAATATTTCTTCTCTCTTTTTTTTTCGATCTTAAGACAAACTCTGAATTTTGGATTAGGCACCTGAACTATAACAAAACATCCACTTACAGGCTCTCCATATACAAGTACTGGATTCCCACTGCACTGAGGGACAGCACAAGGTTGTGTCTCTGTTGTCTTCATCTGGTCAAAATGGCAAGGTGTTGCTCCAAAAACTATGCTCAACAATTCTCACAGTAGATAGCACATTGCCAACCCCATAACCTGGACTCCCTGTGGACACCCTGTACAGACCTGGCTCCCAAGCTGGGTCAGATCTTAAGTAAAATTTCTGCACAGTTGTATGTCTACCCCCACACCAAACCTAAACTCCCTTGACAATCTTTTGGCAACATAAAACCACTTAAAAGTCAGGAGCATTAATGATTTGAGGATATAGCTGGAGCACTATAAGTTGTAATCTTTCTGATGTTTGATATTACATCTTACCTGTCTGCAGAATATTTTCATCCTCAGACCGGAGCCATTCCTGCCCATTTGTGTCAGTGTAAACTCAGCCAAGTAAATTTAGATCATTTCTGGCCAATCTTGAGACTTCGCACGAGAAGAACTGTTATGACATTCTGCTACGTTCAGATGGAAACAAGAGTCTACACAAGAGCAGCTGGACTAGTAAGTGATGACATTGAAAACTACTGCAGCTGCTTCTGGAATGATTTTATGTTTACCTATGTAAAATAGGAATAAATTGCATTTTCACTCAAAGCCAGTTGTAGATATCCTCTGTACACTGAAAATCAAACTCAGTGAGAAAAGGAAGTAAAACAGATGGAGCACTATTGGGAAACACAGGGGAAACTCTAGGCAAACTCAAATGGAGATATCCTTTTTAAAAATAAAAAGTTCCTCATCTTAACAAAGTCTTTAGAGAGAGACAAACTGAAACTACAAGGAGAATATGGCTGTACAGGTTGATTTCTAGACTCAGAAAAACACTGATCTCCTGAAATCCTAGGGTAAGTTCTACTCAACCGAATTATTTAAAATACCATCTTCTGTTTTGGCAACTCCACCATGGCTTACACCAATGCTAGGCAGTCAGAAATTTAGACTAAGTAGTGTTTAAGGTCTTAAGGTTTCCATTAGTACTGGTCAGGAGTACTCTGAACTCAGATGAGGTCAGTCAGCCACAGTGACTCAAACTGTATCCCTATTATACTGCCATGCTGTCAACCACTACACGTATTCCAGAGATCAGATGACAAAAAAAAAAAAAAAGAGGGGTCAAAACAAACAAACAA
>VXAV01004942.1:163820-175699 GCA_013399715.1 Alectura lathami | reverse complement strand
ATCCAAAAAAAAAAAAAAAAAAAAAAAAAAAAAAAGAGGTGTCAAAACAAACAAACAAACAAAAAAAGCAAGCAAGCAAACAAACAAAAAACAATCAACACTATGTAGTAGGCAAAACTTTTGGACCTTGCCACTGGCAGTAAATACAGCTTTGTCAAAATCATCACACAGCTGAACCTTCACAGACAGGTTTGCAGACAGTGGATCTAGTGGTTCTGCAAATCTGGAGACCCACAAGATAATTGTTGCCAGATACCCCTAAACACCTCTCAGAGGTAGGCAGGTATGAGATATACATGAAGTCTTAAACATGCTGAGAGAACAGCAATTGTCTAACATTTTTTATTTAGATTTTGGAGCCTTGAGAATAATTTGTAACCATTTTTTAGCAAACGTACAGGCTAGCATTTTAACAAAAGGATTTAACAAAAGCAATCATCCCTTTTGCTGTCTTGAAATGAAAAGCAATTATTCCCACAGTAGCTCATAGTCCTCACACATGCACACATGCATGCACACTAATGTGCATTTTCACACTGTTAGGTTCTACTAACACCTGATCAAGGAGAAACAGAAGCCCCTGACCCCATTACACTATTGTACCTCTCCAAAATACCACTCAATGGCTACTGGGAAATCTCCACTTGCCAAAATACACCTACAAATACCACATATGCAAATGCTCACACGCACATACAGGATGTCAGGAAAAGTGCTGGGCAGCACAACACATAGCGATGTCACAGTTAGTTGTGAACACAGCTCAGACATATAAGAAGTTTTTTTATGACAAAATGTAATGTGTCCTAGACACAATTATCACCACTGCCTAAAAAAAGGCAGTCTGTGAATCTTTCAGAAAAATTAGGTCATTCAAAACCACATAAGTGTTTTAACATTTTATTTTCTTTTGACATAAGTGCTATTACCTCACCTATATACATTCTTCCAGAATCCAGAACTTTAAGAAAGACTTTTAGGTAAAAACAAGAAGAGTCAGGAGCACTGGGAAGAGTATGGAAGTTAGATAGCAAAATTTATGTGGTTTTTGGGTTCGTATCTGTGTTAAATGGCTTTTCTACATAAATTATCTAGAATTCTCCCGCAAACAAAGATTTAAAATTTATTATAGAAAAACAAATAAAATTAATTATGTGAAATTTTAGCATTATATTTTATAGATTAATTTGTTAGAAATGTTGTGAAAATGTTGGACATGTAACATAAGTGCATGAGTCAAGTTAATAACCACAGTGGGATTCATATGACAGGTATTCACCAAAGACTTTCCCCAAGACTTAAACATTAAAATCATGTGTCAAGACCCTTGAATAGCTCTTAAGTGCCAAAAACAATATAAACAAAGAGAATATACTGACCTCAAGAAGCAAACAATATTGATAAGTAGGCTTTCAAATGTGCTGTTCACAGATGTTCTGTCACTAACTAGTATAGATACTGTAAACAACATATATAAAAAATTACTTCAGTGATGTAAACCTTCTCATTTGTAATGAAATGGTGCATTTCTACATTGAAGGTCATATTGGATATGAGCTTCCCCAAATACACATGATATTTCTGAAAAGAGCAGTTGCATTAATCTCTAGAGTCATTGATTGATTCTTCAGAACCAATGGTTAACAGTTGCTTGTAGAATAGAATACAATAGTTCAAGCAGAAGGGACCTTCAAAGGTCATCTAGTCCAACTGCCTGACCAATGTAGGGCTAATCAAAAGTTAAAGCATACTACTGAGGGCATTATCAAAATGCTTCTTGAACACTGATAGGCATGGAGCATCTGCCACACCTCCAGGAAGCCTGTTTCAGTGTTTGACAACCATTTCATGAAAGAAATTTTTCCTAATACCCATCCAGAACCTCCCTTGGTACAGCTTTGTTCCTTTCCCATGCCTCCTGCCATCAGTGATTAGGGAAAGAGCCTGGCTCCACCTTCTGTGCTTCCCCTCCTCAGGAAGCTGAGGAGACCTCAGGGCGGAGTTGTATATTCCTGAAGTAAGAAATGCAGAAATGACTGATACTGTTAATTTTTAACTTCTAGCTTTTGAGGCCAAATATTCAAAGTCAGACACATTTCCAGAGCTGCGTGACACTTTTGATTCAGATTAATTCATCCTGTTCCTGCATTGCTTGCAGACATTAACTCAGTGTCCTTCTTCTGACAAGTAGAATTGCAGGCTGCAGAATCTGTGGTTGCACTTGGTGCCTACAAATCTCAAACAGAACAGCATGAGGTATGATTCAACATACTGTTCATACCTTCTTCTCCACAAATTTAGACTCTAATGTATTACATGTAGAGAAGAAACAATGTGCATTTTTTTAAAAAATAAATATTGCCATTTTTAGAAAAAATAATATAAGCCTCTCTCAAGTGCCAAAATTATACTGTTTCACCTAGCAGTAGCAGTCAAAACAGAAGAAGTGAATTTCCAGTCCTTCTGAAATAAATTCTCAGTGATTCAGAAACATTTTCATTTAATGCGCTTGGAATAAAAGCTGCAAAAAGAGAGACTACATTCACACATATGGCTAGCTTAGACAGATTTATTTAGCCAACAATGTTGTAGTTAGAGCAGTCTTTCCAAGACTCAGAGCCTAAATTCAGTCTTTAACTCTGGTTTCACAGTTTTGTCCTTAGGGTGTTACTCTCTTCTGCTAATTACGATCATTACCAGTGCCATGGTGTGGAGTATACTATGTGTTGCTTAACGTCTCTTTGTGTTGACTACTTCTGTGGGTGAGAGTCTGTGTCTCTGAATGGCAAAATTGATGAAACATGAGAAATTGAATTCCAAACTGCTTACTCCCTGATCTACAAGAGGAAATGGAAAGCATTCCTGGATATGTGGGCACGCTCAGTTTTCACAGAGAAAGATCTGAACATGTCTCTCAAGTTATTGGTGATTTGGCTAATTATAAAACTACTGCAGAGATGGTAGAAGTTTGTAATATAGACCTTCACTGCTCTGTCATTTATTGCTAGCAACAAAAGAAAATGTTTTTATTTTCATGAAAAAAAAAAAAAATCCATACAATGAAATCAGCTAAAATGTTTTTTTCTATTACATACAAATATTTTTCTGATTTTTTATAAACACTGAATTTAAATATATATGTACACATTCACTCAGTCCTAGATAACAGATTGTCTTCTACTTGATTATAAAAATCATCAGCAAAACTAACTTTTTTTCAGTATATGATGTAGAATTGTTTCTACCTCCTCAAAGTGAGTTTTGGAGCACATTAGTAGGTGGCACATATAACTTAATGTCATCATCACTTTGCATGAGATAACATGCTTCTTGTTGACAAAAGCCAGATTTTATGGCAGAGCTGCCGACCTAGCAGCTTTCATGAACACTATTTTTTTGTTTGTTTGTTTTATTGATGTTGTTTTAACATGTCAGCTAACAGAAATATCCAAGCTCTAAAACAATTATGGTTAAATAGCTGATGACTTTCAACCGGAGTACAGATCCATTCTTATTTTATTGAAGGCAACTCATGTCTGACTTCTCATTTCCTTAGCGGAATTAGTATGTAATAAGAAGGAATCAAAAACACTGTGTCTTCAGATGGTATTATATGGAGATGGCTGTCTTGTTAGAGCTTGCTTCCACTGACAGAAATAAGATTTCAGGTGAGAAATAATTAGTCAGAAATCCATTAAGATACTTAAAATATTTGGCTTTTGAATATGTTTAAATGGAAATAGAGTATGACTGTAAAATAAAATAAAGTAAAACCATAGTTTTACAAATAAATTATCTAGAACACCTTAAAATTGTTATCTAATGACTGTAGGATAAGGCAATAGAAATTTTTGCCTAGCTCATCAGTGAGTGGAACACATACATACAGTTTTTACATACAGCATACAGATGTTACATGCAGCAATATTTTTTCTTTTTTTTTTTTTTTTTTTTTTTTTTTTTGAAGAGATAGAATCATATTGACTTTTAAATATCTTTAAAACCAATTTCAGCCAAAGAATTAACACAACGTGACTTCCACAAATCTGCTTTCTTTAATATTAAAAGCATGTCAACATAGAATACTGTCGTGGTTTAAAGCACCAGGCAGCTCAGTACCATACAGCCACTCACTCACTCTTCTACAGTGGGAAGGAGGAGAGAACTGAAAAAGGTAAAAGTGTACTAGTAAAAAGGTGAATTGGTATGTTTTTAACACTATTTTCATTCTTCTCCAAAACACAGCACTCTACCAGCTACTAAGAAAAAAATTACTGCAGCCAAAACCAGGACACAGGTCTTCTAAATTTCTTTTAAGAATGAAAAGCCTTTGGAAAGGTATCTATTCTACAGCCACAAATTTTTAACCAAATCTCTAGCCCCATAAATGAAGATCCTGAACCTACAAGTGATTTAGCTCCAGAATTATGCGCCTCTACTCAGTACTTCAGACCACATCTAACATACTACTTCCAGTTTGGGGCCCTTCAATGTAAAATAGATATTGATGAATTGGCATGAGTTCAGCGGGGCAACCAATCTGGTGAAGACTGCAGCAGTGGCCCTGCAAGAAGAGGCTGAGGAATGGGGTTGGCCCAGCCTTGGGGTGCTCAGCCCTGGTTGAATGTGATAGCACCCTTGATACCTGCAGGAGGGTGGTCTAGAAGAGTAAGCCAGGCTCTTCAGCAGTGCATGACAGGCTAAGATACAACAGGTCTAAGCCAAAACTACAGAATGGTTGAGATTGAAAGGAATCTCTGAAAGTCATCTGTTTCAAGGCCCATGTTTAAGCAGAAGAGGTTGCCCAGGACAGTATCCAGGCAGCTTTAGATGTTCTCTAAGGAGGGAGAATCCGCAGCCTTTCTGAGAAACCTGTTTCATTACTCAGTCATCTGCACAGCACAGAACTTCTTCCTCATATTCAGATGGATACTCCTGTGTTTCAGTTTGTGACCATTAGCTCTTGTCCAGGCACTGGGCATCACTGAAAATACCATGGCCTACCATCTTTTTTTCGCTCTCCCTTCAGGAATTTATGCACACTGGAAAGATCACCCCTGAGCCTCCTTACCAATTTTCAGAAATGGGAGATTCAAACTAGATATCAGAAGAAAACATTTTCATGATGAGGACAATAGGCAATGGATGCCCAGAGAGGTTGTCCAAACTCTGTCCTTGGAGATTTTCCAGATCTGGCTGTGAAATCCCTGGGTTTGATTTGATGGTCTGATCTCAAACTTGGTCTGATATCACAGCTAATGTTACCTCAGAAGGAGATTCAACTACAGACTTCTTGTGATCCTTTCATACCCCTATTATGGTATGAATCTCTCTGTGAATCTAGACAAAGTCAGGTGGTGTTCAGATTCCAGTGGAGATCAACTGACAAAATTATTTTCAAAACAAATAATAAGTCAAATAAGAAACAAACATTTTATTTTTCAGTGATGCAACCATAAATCTATTTTTTTTGCTAAGATTTTGCCCTTACCTTGTAACATTTCCTTTTATTGTAATTAAATTTAAAATGGTATCATAAATTGGTTTGTTCAGCCCAGAGAAGAAAAGACTGAGAGGAAGCCCTGTGGCAGCCTACAACTTCCTCACAGGGGAGCAGAGGGGCAGGTGCTGAGCTCTGCTCTCTGGGGACAGCGATGGGACCCAAGGGAATGGCATGGAGCTGCGTCAGGGGAGGGTCAGGCTGGGGGTTAGGAAAAGGTTCTGCACCAGGGGGTGCTGGGCATGGAACAGGCTCCCCAGGGCAGTGGGCACGGCCCCAAGCTGCCGGAGCTCAAGGAGCGTTTGGACACTGCTCTCAGACACAGGGCTTGGGTTGGGGTGTTTTGTGGAGGCAGGAGTTGGACTTGATGTTTGTGGGTCCCTTGCAACTAAGGATATTCTATGATTCCATGATTCTATGACACTCAATTAAGATGGAAAAAAAACATTAACAGTCATGCAGGATATTGTAAACAAGAGATGCTGCCTTTTTATATGGAAGCATTTTATATTCTCTCTTTCATATGGAGAGAAATGTAAGGTGCAACCACTTAGAAGGATTCACGTAGTGAAACAACTTTTGAAAGATTAGAATCCTTAAATTTTGTGTCATAGGCAAATTGAATACAGGTAATTAAAAGCTGTCAGTCACAGGCAGTCCTCTGAACTCATCTACTCCTAACGTATTAGCTAATGTTTCTTTATTCTCATATGCATTTCTTGATTCTTCCTAACCACCCTCTAAACTAAGCTGTCACATATTATCCATCTCTTTTGCCTCACTAAGAAGCATAATGTGAAATCACATTTTCTTACTATTATATCTCACCTTTTACCCACTATTCATATTTTCCTGACACAAAAAGAACAAACAAATCCACTGTGTTTCTTACAATAAATGCACCTGCTTTTCTTTAGTAAGAAAACAGTAATTACGTTAGAACTATAGGCTGAAAAACACAGTGTATTCTGCTAAACTGAGTACAGAAACATATCCATACAGAGACAACTCCCAGCTCTTATGAAAACAAAATGCCTTCTCTACATCAGGCTTATATTAAAAATGTATATGCATATGCCATTTATTATCAAGAACATCAAATAAGAATGACCCAATTCACACAAACAGCGTGAAGCAGTAATCTCATACTTAACTGAATCACTCAGACAAATGCACTAGAGGAGACAACCTTTTCAAACATATCCATGTTATCTGCTGCAGTCTTAAGCTGATCTGAGAGAGTACTTTGTGTACGCACAGCGTCCCGGAGGAACGTGACCCATCTGCCCCAACCAGTAACTCTTCCATATGTTCCTATATATATACACAATGGGCAAACCAAACTATGAAAATCAAGCCAAATCAGGGGCTTAATATGACATTTGCTGCCATCCCTACTCTAGCAAATGAGCTATTTTCATCCACAACTGCTTTCATATTCTCTTACATATGACATTTCTTTGTACAAGTTACTTGATTAGGGAGCTGGGCAAGTATTGCCTGCTGCGCTGTACTAAATGAGTTGAAAAAAAAATTCTTTTTATTTGCAAGTAATTCACGGTTTTTAGAGTTTAAAGAAAAAAAAATAAGTCAGAGTCTGAAAATGAAGAAACATAAAATTTGGGGGAAAAAATTCTGACATTTCAGGATTGTTTTCATTTTAAAGAATTTGGAAATATTTTATTGATTTTAGGAAAAGAATGATGATATTTCATTTGCTAGGTTTTAGCCTAGTATCCATGGTTGTTCTATTATTTGTTGTTTAAGTAGCACAGCCCACATTGGTGTTATGATGTTACAAATGCCAGTTCAAATTGGCTATGGCCTACTGGTTCCATACTAATGATGCTTTCTTTTCATAAAATGTTATTTTTACCTGAAAAACACTACTTGAGAGTAACAGAACATTCTGGATTTTACATACAGCTCATACTTTTGAACCAAGTTTTGAAACTTATAATTGTCAGCTTAAATCAATGTTCAAGCTGTACTCCAATAATTTGTAAACCAAATAAGAGTTGTAAAGGCCTATATAATATTTTAATCAGCATACTTTGCAGAAATTACATATGGAAAAAAAAAAAAATTAAAAAAAAAAATGAAAATCACCAGAAACAAGTAGCGACTTCATACAATCAGAATCATACTCAGGAAGTTTCAGAGTTTTGGTCAGCAGATAATGTCATTTGCAAGTATTTTTCAATGAAATACAAAATAAGTGTAGGGCTTAGTGTTAAGGAGCTGTTGCTGTTATCTTAAGTAGCTTGTTGTTGACTTTGCTGCTTCCCATGAGCTTTCTTGGATTAGAAAATGATTCTCCTACTCAAACTGCATGACATTTCTAAGAAACATATGGCATCCATTATTTTATCAAAGACGTATGCTTGTGGCAGTGGCAAGGCCACTGGGCTGAGGCCCCAACTTTTGCTTGTTTTAAAATACTGCTGCTATCAGCTCTGCACTGCTAAAAACATTAGTTTAGTAGCATTTCCAGGAAATATTCTTCCAAACCTGATAAGGCCCATAAGAGGATGATTCAAAGTGATTTAGATACAAAAAAAAAAAAAATCATAGCCGTGCGAAAGAACATGACGTTCCTTTTTCTATGTACTTTGCAATCTCCCATGACAGCCAGCACTGGGAGTCCAGGAATTCCACTCCTCCACTCTCCCTTTCCATTGTAATTGGCCATTCAGAGCTTTCTGGACATCTGGCAGTAGTTCTGACAAATGGCAATGACACATGCTGACATTCATGGTACAAGATATACTCAGTAATTCTGAAGCATTTGAATAAACTTACAGACTTTAATGCAGCACTTTACTCAGTAAGTAAAATTTCTGTATGTCCCCTTAGGAAATCCTGAACAAAGCAAGGGCACATGGTACTATGCAGTACACAAAGGTACAGTAAGTGCTGATGTGTTCAGGGTGTATCCAGGTGCCTCTCCATCCCAGTATTTCCTATATTCCACTTCTATTTGTACCTGAGACTTCTCTCAGATATCAAAACCAAACTCTGCCATGGCGTTTAGCAATATATGAAACGTAAGACAGAGACCTCCCACAGCATAGCACTTCTCTAGTGACTGTGAAAGGGAAATTGTCTCTTGTAGGTAGGATTTTCCTCCCAGGCAGGGCAATAGTATGTTTGGTTAGCCATGGGCAGAAGTAGAATTCCACAAGCTAACCCCAAAATCAAAGGCTTTTTTAGAATTCACATACTGGATTTCTGTATCAGTGTTAGAATGAAATGTTTTATGGGATTCAGCTAATTGAACCCAGTGGAATGGTCCTTCCCATGGCTCTGTCGTCTCCAGCAGATACTTTTAGTTTCAGCCAAGTGTGTTGGCAAACCATACAAATCTTTGTCACATTATCTAACTATTTTTAGATTAATGGGGCAAAGGCAAACTTATATATAACACATCATTTTGCATGTCAGCAATGTGTTCCCATCCCAAGCATGCTGAAGCATCAGACAAAGTATTGACAGAAATCTATGCTCTGTCCCAACACATTCAAAGTAAGATGACTGGGGTAGACGAAGAAGGCAAATAGCTGCTGTCCACAGTGGGATGTTGTTGGTTTTCTCAACAGCAGCCAATGCAACAGCATCCTTCTGTCCCACTGCTAAAATACAGGCATGGGTGTAGCTAGAAGAGGTTAGCATGGGCTGTGAGTAGACTGGAGGATTCAGTCAACCTACCCCCTTTGCTGCAGGAATTTCCAGGGAAGAGATAATGTCTTGCCTTACATCAAGCATTAGCCTGAGCTGGCATGAGATGGAATGCTGCTGGGCTTCTGAATAGAGAGAAAATAACTTTGTTCTTTCCCACGCACATTACATAGATGAGGGTCATGAATGAAATATACACAGATGAAAAGTACTTATCTCCAATCGCATTCCTGAGTTGAATGAGAAGCAGCATAACCTTTTTCCCCATTCAACTCATTCCTTCCCCTCACTGACTACTACTCTAAACTTTCTTCAAGGTCTCGAGTCATATTCCAAAGAAGAGTGCAAGACAATGCAAGAACCGACTTCTACTGAAGTAGATAAAGGACACCTAGGCAACGTCTATGCATGACAACAGCTAGGAAATACATCGACCTCTTGGAAAATGTGTAGAAATATATGGAAGTCACCTGAGTAAGACGAGAAGTCATCTGCACTTCTGCTTTCATCCATGAAAAGGGGCTTTCCCCTTTTCCACTCCCAGGACTCTTAGATACACAGATGGCTGATTTTTTGTAAGAAGGGGTTTTCTTGTAAAGAAATATCCTGCTATACTTGGAACATTTCTTAAAACAACCTCCTCTTTCCTTTGCTGAACCAGGACCTTAGAAAACTTTTTGTTGATCCAAGGACCTTAAGGTATGTGGAACCAAAAAGGTGGTTAATTTTAGAGATGTGTGATTTATATCAGAACAGCCTAAAATTAGTAAGCAACAACTGATGATCTTACTCTATGTTCAAGTTATCCCTATTTCAACATGATGGAGACAGCCTTTTCTTTTTCCTGTGATCTTTTAATGAAATTTTTTCAGCCAACATTCAACACAGCAAAATAAGCATGTTCCCAGTCACAAGCCCATTTTTTCAGACAGCCTATGTGAGTTTTCAGATTTCTCCCAATTACGAGGACAATAAACAGATGACAGTCAGCACTGCTGCAGAAGTATATGCAATACAGTCCAACAAGTTCACTTTTTTAAGAGCCATTCACACCCTCCAGCAATCCAGACAAACATAATCTGTTCCACGTGTTCCTAGGTTGCTTCAAGACTGTCATAGGAAAATTAGGAATGCAGGACTTTGCTTGTATATTTGCTTGGTTTTTGTTGGGCCAAAACATAATTCAGGGGAGTATTTATGCCTGTGTGTCTCTACATATTTCAAATTAGGTTAGTGGTTAATGCTCAGGCTTACTAAGGTGACGTTGGCACATGCCCATCTGCACAAGAATTCCTATCAGTTGCTGACTCTTTATTTAGAAGATGTGATGCATGCGCTTTGAGAGCCTATATTCTGATCTTAAAGACAGGCCAGTTTAACAGATAAAAATACAAGTGCGTCATATTGTGTGGAGTCAAATTTAAATTCATTCAATGCATTTCAGGCTTATGTACTCATATTATTACCTTGTTACGATGTTTCAGATTAATATCTGGGCTTACATCATGCTGTTGTTACAGCTCCATGAGTGCATGGGGTTTCCTGACAATTTCAAAGCTCTTCACTGTGTCCCAATGTCAGCAGAAATAGGCTAAGTATCTTTCCTAGAAGCAAAAGCTCCTCCTGCAGCTCTCAACAGTGAACTGTCTACAACACTCACTTTCCTATCAGCAAATTGAGGCCCACGTGTGTTCACTGGTTAATTCACAACACATATTAAATACCTGAAGATCCCTGGCAAGGGTTTTCAATGATACTGCTGTATATGTTTCTCTTCTTTCCACAACCCATTGTAGTTAGGTTATTCCAGTGTTGCAAATGTAGCTTGTTCTAATTCAACACAAATATGGATTGTTCCAATGTTCTACTTGTAAATTACACCCTTTAATGCATAAGATGTACAAGAATGGATAACTTTACTTAGACGCATAACTAGGATATCTTTTTCAGTGAAAGGCTGAAGCTCTCATGCTTGAAACCAAACAAGCTAAACGCACATATAACAAAAGCAAATAACCTTAAAAAGTTATTTCTGTATTTCTGTTTCTTAGAAAATTTAGAGTCTGGGTAGAATCATATGAGGACTGTTTTTATTATGTTTTACTGTAGAAAGTATAAGAAATCTCTTATAAAATCATTTGAGTCATTGTCAGAAATCAGACAAAGCATAAATTTTGTAAGGTGTGTTCAAATTCTCTTGATCTTTGAAACTTTTGTAGTGCAAGTTACAAACAATATCTCTCCTGCTGTTATTTCATTGCATTCCCTCAGCAACACACATTGTGTCTTTCTGCAGTATCAGCAACAACAAAGAAAAAAGCAAAACAAAAAAACACCTATTTTTGACATTATTTTGGAAATCCCAGCAGCCAGGGCCGTGCTGTTCAGCGACGGACTCCATCACTATATTGGAAACCACAATAACCATCTGTCTCNGACCTGCAAAGTCTGAACTGCAGAAAGTTGAGAGAGTGCTCACTGTGCACAAAGAGGGGCTTTCGTCAACAAGAGGCCAAAACCAGGCAAAGAATCCTAAACAGGAAAGCCAGCAAAATATAAATGCTTTCCTTCTTTCCAGAGGTCAGACTATGGCAGATTTTTCTCATGTGTACAGCATCTCAGTCATTAACAAGGCAAGCCTCAGGGATAAGGGTCTCATGAGAAGGAGAAAAATCTCATTTGTTCTGGAAGTAACATATTA
>VXAV01004942.1:137547-147793 GCA_013399715.1 Alectura lathami | reverse complement strand
CCTCCCCCAACCTTTGCCGTCCAAGACTGCATAAAACAGTGTTTTTTTTCTCAAAGGCTTGTGTTAGTCTTGCAAATATATCTTGACACTGGGGTGAATCTTCAGCATACACTGAGCAGAGATAGGGGGCAGGACTCCTCTTAACAGTGATCTAAGTTGTTTCATTCTCCTACAAGCTGTGCTGAAAATGAGCCCTACTGTGTCATTCTGCATCAATTAGGACACAGTATGTAACCTGAAGCAATGATTCTAATGCAAAAAATTCAGTGTCAGACTGTTTCAGTTTGTGAAAAAACAAGGCACAGGAAAGCGATTGTGAAAGATTTTTTTTATTTAAGGACATAGAGTCATTTTGAAAATCATAGCTCCTTTGTAAATGTCATTACTTCTGCTATAATTAATGCAATGCTTATGGTTACATAATGAAAGAACATTTTAACATTTTATTTTAATCTTTTGTGTCTTATTTACTGTTTCTTATATAGCCTGTTTTGTTATGTTATTGCTTGTATTTTTTTATGTTATTGTTACGTTGAATACGATGTCATGGTATTACTGTTTTCAAATAACCTATATAAAGACCATCCTGCTCTTTTAGCGACAAAAGTAATTTTGGTTTCTAAACTTTCATCAAAGTTATCATGTTCTGGTTTGTTGTTTTTTTCTTTCCCTGAGTGGAAAGCCAAAGGGTGAAACTTTCTTTCCATATTAAAGAATGAACTTGTACCTTGCCCACAGAAAACTATGTAGCAAGACCTTTAGCTAGTAAAACTTATTTTGTGGAAGTATTACCATTCTTGTCACTTTGGGGTTTCCGTGTATGGCTGTGCTCAAGCTCAGCCCAAACTAAAACCATTCTTGGGAATATCCACGTTTCAGACAACCTCAGTACACAGGGTCACATCTTGCTTTGGTTCATGCCACACCTTTTATAAGCTGTCTGAGAGATTGAACTTCACAGTATCTAGACATTTGAATGAGGAAAGTTAACACTGCCAGGAAATCCTGTCTGCTAGGAAAATGCAAGTAGCAGAATAGGTTTTGCCATTCCTTAATCATTAGATAGGAAGAAATGAGAGTTAAAAACAAATAAAACAGATCATCAAAGATTTTCAAGCCATAAATATCAAATCACACTTCACAAGGCAACTAAATGAGATGAAGATCACAGAACAAACTATCCAATAAATAAAGACCACCCAGAAAAAGAAGCACAGCAAGACAAATAGAGACATAACTAACCACTCTACACAGAAAATGAACAGAAATTAAATTAGGTGAGACTGAAAATCGAAGTAAATTACATGCAATCATGGGATCAGAAAAAAAGTCAGGTCCTAAAAGTATTACTGGCTTCTTTCCATCTCTCTCTTTGTCCATTTGATAATAGCCAATGCCATTAAGAATCTCACGATCACTAAATTAAATTTATCTGATTAGAGGAATTTCAGTATTTGGGAGGATGTATCTTATATTTCCAGGACTGCTGTGCTCTAGTTTTAACAGTCACAGTGACTATCAGTTTGTGACCAACATATGACATTTCATACCATAAATATTTCTGGGGGTAATTTCAGTAATTGTCTTGCTTTCCCTGTAACAGCCAGAAGCAAGAACGTAAGAGAGAAGACGAACCTTCACAAAGGCTAAGGTAGCTCCATGAAAAGAGAAAATATATAAGAAAACAAATTTAATTATACTAGAATACTAATACTAGTATACCAGTATACTAATGCTACTTGAAGTCATGATTTCAGATTTGATTGGAGTAGTGTAAATTTACACTTATTCCCAAAATGATGCATTCAGAGTGAATAGTAGAAACTCTACTATGGAAAATGTTCAAGTAACCAGCTCACCAAACTCAGCAGAGATACTTATTTTTCTGAAATGGATCACATGCATACAGAATGGAAGCTAGGATTCCTTTTCTTCTTCTCCACTCAGACCTGATTAAACCTTGCTCCAGCAAATGCCAGTGGCAAAGAGTTATGCCTTTCTATCGGTGAAAAGCCTGATGTTTCTGAAATGATGAAGTGAATGACTTAAGAAAATGAAGAAATTATATGTGGTAAAATGGGTGTAGGAACACAACATGTAGTAAGTGGAGGCTAAACAACTTGCTGAGGACTACTCTTTATGTGAGTTCCATTTTCTTGGACCTACTTAGGGTTTTCAGCAACTTCTGTTCCTTGTTTCCCAAGCCTAGAGGATAATTCCTTCTCTAATTCAATTAGGTGAATTTTCTCAGACAGGTATTGCTTATATGTATATTTGGTACATTGACAACAGTTTTGTGTTGCCTCTTCTGTGACTTCTGGGCTCTACCAGAACTAACAGGGCAGGAAGCACCATCTGCTTGACCATTTGCTACTTTATTTACTCCTATAATGCCCTATATATGGAGACTGACAACATGTGCTTCTTTTCTCAACTGTTATGAGAGCTGACAGATTCCTACCAGATGCTACTCATATTTGCTTCTGGTTGTTACAGGGGCAAGTACGGTAATCCTTGTAATAGAATTCTTATGGCCATGCACATCCATAAAGTTCTCATCATTCGTTATAGGCTTCAGTTTAACAAGTTATGGTATGGGGGTCAAAGTATTTTCAATGGAACAGTTTTCTGCCTTTCGGAAAATGGAGTGTTCCCAAAACTGAAATTTCCATGCAAACAGATTGATATGGGAAAATTGTTTAGTTAAGAAATACTTTGCCTTAAGTCAGGCTGGCATTACTCACTCTCTCTGCCTTATCTATTATATCTCACACCCATTTATTTAAATGAGACAATGATGTATCACATTAACTTAAGATAATATAAAAAATTCTTTGTACTGTATCTGCCATCAAATTCACATGAACTGACCCTGGAACTTATGCCATGCCCCATTGATTGCTAGTTTTGCTTCTTCAAGTTAGTAGAACTTCACATACCCATCAGTGCAGATACAAAGGAGGAAATGGAGAGTAAAACTGAATCTACACGAATGTGCAGAAATGGAGCCATAGGACTGAATCCATAGGAATGATCACTGAAACCTTTAGAATCTTTGTCAGTCTTTCAGTGGTTGCAAATTTAAGACCAGTGACAACATATGCTGAATTACACAGTCATGGTAAAGCTATGCATTTATATTTTATTTCAATGTTCCAATATTGTTGAGGTTCCTCAGATGGGAATGGTATGATGTTGCATTTGTGTTTTCTGAAAGTCATTGAAAATTCTGCTTGGAACTATGTACAAAGTGTGGTTGAGGAAAAGCAAAATGTTCAAACATTGTAAAATGGTTTTGGTATAAGTCAAAATCTGGTCCTCAAACATGACTCTGCAGTTATACAAAGGCATGTATTGAGCCATAATGAAGAATACAGCAGTGGGGTTTTCTTTATTAGTCATAGCTGCTCATTTTATGTACAGAAACCTGTCAGAGAAATTAAAAAAAAAAAAAAAATGTAGTCCTTTTATTGCACATCTTAACCAGACATTAAATCTTTATAGTTCAGGTAAGGTCTTTAAATAGCCCACAGGCCCTCAGACAAGAGGGTAAATCATTTTAGCAATAATTCCTGCCAGGTAATATGGTAACAAAGAATAAGGTCACGTGACCTCGTGGTTTACTGCACAATGAAAAGTTCTTTTTGCTCACAGATTGAGCCAATAGTACTGCAATGATAATAGCAAAACACAACTACATTCTTGTAATTTAGATAAGTGTATAATTTAGGTTTGGTACAATACCAGTTAAATACCGAAGTCAATGTTAATCTTAGATTAGTTTAATAATCCTTGAAAGACTGACCCAAAAATCTGTGAATTAAAGCAACTCATGACAGGATATGAAAATGGCTTCTGCATCCCAGGCAGCAAGACAAAACAAACACTTATTTCAATATAAATTAATATTTCTAATTAAAAAAAAAAAAAAATCAGAAACAACAACAACAAAGCAAACCAAACTGCTTTATTTCATATTCTACCCACGCAGGTATGTGTTTTGGCCTTTACACTACCTTGTCTATATATAAAATGTGAAGGTATTTATATTGATTTGTTTCCATAGCAATGTAAAGGCTCTTCTTGGGTTTCCAAGGCAATATACAGCAGAGTAACAAATCAGAAAAGCATGGAAAATGCTCAGCAGGCAATGGGTTTAGGGAGGCCCCCAGGCCACCAAACCAAACTGTAGTTTTCATTATAGCAATCTGAAAAAAATACTTGAAATTAAAACAGAAAATATCATCTACCAGGTTTGTATTCCCTTTTGTCATTAAACTTGTTCTGTAGAAGTATGCTTTTATTCATCACAATTCTCATTCAAGTAAGTTTCACTGACAGGTGAAAGGTATGTTCACTTTAAATTTTTTTTTAAACATGGAAATGTCTTGAAGGCTTTTAGGAGCTCTGATATAAAACCTGCTGGAGGAGGGGGGGCTGCAGTAGAAAACAACAGACAATGAAATGAAGAGATTTGACTCTTGCTTTTTTGCCATATAAAATTGTCATGAATGACTTGAGTAAAAGAAAACCTAGCATAAACTTTTATTCTTATCTGACCAAACATTATTTGAATATTCTTATAGACTCTTCTCTACTGATGTGACCTAACACAAGGGAATACACTTTCTCTGTGTGCAAAAGTTGAAAGGAAAAAACTATTAGATATATGTTTATATCCATAGCTCTAACTTACATCAGTTTTTCTGTCCCATCCAAATTAAGGGTCCAAATCTAACCATTCATTTTGTCCTGAGAACCATACCAAATACAACTTAGACCTTTCTTGATCTAGACAGGCTGGAGCTGTGGGCCCAGGCCAACCTCATGAGCCTCAACACAGCGAAATGCAAGGTCTTGCGCCTGGGTCACAGCAACCCCCACTATCAGTACAAGCTGGGGGATGAAGGGATTGAGCAGAGCCCTGCCCAAAGGGACATGGGGGTACTGGTGGGTGACGAGCTGGACATGAGCCAGCAGTGTGCCCTCACAGCCCAGAAAGCCAACCGCATCCTGGGCTGCATCCAAAGAAGCATGGCAGCAGGGCAAGGGAGGTGATCCTGCCCCTATGCTCTGTGCTGGTGAGACCCCACCAGGAGTGCTGCGTCCAGATGGGGAGTCCTCAGTACAGGAGGGACATGGAGCTGTTGGAGTGCCACAGAGGAGGGCCA
This sequence comes from Alectura lathami, assembly GCA_013399715.1. Lineage (NCBI taxonomy): Eukaryota > Metazoa > Chordata > Aves > Galliformes > Megapodiidae > Alectura > Alectura lathami. The sequence continues at coordinate 142,622 of VXAV01004942.1, read as the reverse complement.
CAAAAATGATCCAAGGGATGGAACAGCTCCCATATGAGGGCGGACTGAGAGAGTTGGGGCTGTTCAGCCTGGAGAAGAGAAGGCTCTGGGGAGACCTGATAGCGGCCTTTCAGTATCTGAAGGGGGGCTACAAGAAAGAAGGGGACAGACTCTTTAGTGGGGTCTGTTGTGATAGGACATGGGGAAATGGCTTCAAATTCAGAGAGGGGAGATTTTGACTGTGTATATGGAAAAAGTTTTTTAGGATAATTGTGGTGAAGCACTGGCACAGGTTGCCCAGAGAAGTCGTGGATGCCCCTTGCCTGGAGACCTTCAAGGTCAGGCTGGAGAGGGCTCTGAGCAACCTGATCCAGCTGTAGGTGTCGCTGTTCCCTGCAGGGGAGTTGGACTAGAAGACCTTTAAATGTCCCTTCCAACTCGGATGATTCTATGATACTATTGTATAATTCTAGAAACACTCTTAAACTCTTGGGACTTAAAATTTGGAAATGTTTAGACAAAATACGTGTTTAAGAGAAAAATATATCAATTTTTTCCTTGATATTTGTTTTGAAATAGCTCTTGATGCAGTCAGAAGAAAGAATACGTACAGTAAAAAAATGGTCTCGTCTCTAATGTGTCATCTCTGTAATTGAAGATACTTTAATATTTTAAGAGGCAAAGCTTTTAATTTTAGGGGTATGCAAAACATTTTGTTGCCCCAAGATTATTTGATTTATTTCACGTTTGAGGTCAAATAAATGCCCAGATCCTCAAAACACTTTCATAATTCCAAACAGCTGTTGCCAGCCTTTTTTGGACTAAAACAAAAAAGAAAATCAAGTATATAGTGTCTAACTACTATAACACTTCAGTATTGGTTACTCCCCCCCATCTTCTTCCTCTGAAGTGATAGATATTCCTTTATTTTAAGATAATTATGCCTTATTTCTTTGCTTTGTATGCAATAAATGATCATTCACATTCTATTTTTCAGCATGTTATTTTTTCATTATTTTCTCATATGAATGAGGGAAGATGGGAGTATAATTGTATATTGAATTCAGCCTGAAGAAAACTACTCATTTAGAAAAATCTGTCAAGTTCAGAGAAAAAGTTGCTTTTTGTATTATCCAAAGATTGTCTTAAATTACCTACCTGCACCGAAAATCAGAGATGTGGCTTCCCATTTGATACTTCACTGACTAAAATATGATTTGGCCCTTGGTCTGTTTTTGCCTTCAGAAGTGGCATTCCAGGAAGAAAACCTCTAGAAATGCTTTACCATAAACCTTGCTGTATAAGGCATGTTTGCAAGTCATCCTGTTTTGAAATATGCAGGCTACACTGCAGCATGAAACCTGGAAAGCTTCATTTGCTTCTGTGTTCTCCAAAAATCATCATTTGAAAGCTGTGCGCCATTGAATTACTTGATCAAATTATTTCAGGAGCATTTGCAATTGCTAAGCAAAAAGATTTTAAAGCACTGTCTGCATTGTCTATGAAGTGAGTTTGACAAAATGACAAGTTTTTAGTGCAGAAGAGTCTCATGTCAGCAATCTAGGACATCTATCTCATTATTATTAAAACCTTATTCTTTACTCATACACTAAACCACTGCTTTTAATTTGACAAATAAACAAGTAAAAACTCTTCTCATCCTGGTGAGCTGTATACCTATTTATGTTAATTAATGAAAACAAGGTCTCATCTGGTACTTTCCACTTGCAACTGACTGAGAATCAGCTCAAAGTTACGGCCAAGTTGAAAGAGATTTTCTAACGAATGTGTATATATTTTCAAATAGCTGCAGATTGCAAGTCAGTACAGTGGATGCTGGAAAGTGCTAATTATAGTAGGCAGTAATGTTGATCTATATGTGATCACAGCTGATGGTTTCTGAACATGATCCTACCACAACCTAGCAAAAAAACTGTTCAGTAATCTATCCCATGTAGGTATATAGGCTGTGTAGAACTTAGATATGTTATAGAACTTATATATGCTTAGAACTTAAGTAGGCTATATAGAACTTACGACCTCCCCTCTCTTAGGGGAGATCATAACATTCTCATTCATTTCCACATAGGTTGATTTACAAGAACATCACTGAGTGCTGTCTGGTTAGTTTCTACTACAACTGCGTTTGAAGACCAAGTTTTTTAGCCTTCCATGGTAGGTTCCTTACCTTACATAAACCAACTCCCGGGCTGCAGGTCTACTGTAGGTAGAGATGTGAGATCACTTCAGCAGTCTGTACATTTTGAACACTAAGTTCAAATGCTGTTCAATCCTCCCCTAATACTCACATCTTTGGCTATTACTCCTAAATAGTAGAGAGGATTTCTTCCAACTATGACTTGTAAATAACCTACAGACATGGATTTATTGTGACTAAATTAACGTTACATAACAGTCACAAGACCTGCTACTTTATACATAACCATGTAGGATATCCTTCTGAACACCAGAACGTCTGAGACTTATTCATAGATAAATGCTGTCACTAATAGGAAGTATCAATGCTCTGCACCAAGGAAACAAATACAGTGTGTCAGAGTGAAGTTAAATTTATTTTGTGCACATGTCCACCAGTTAGCATTAACATAATTAGTTCCTACACACACAGACACATGGGATTTTCTGCACCTGTACTTCTGGTCAGGGCAATAAATCCAACAGACTTAGAACATATCACACATATTAACCATGCACCAGTCTTCATGCAATGCTTACATTGCAAAGTACACACAGACTTCTTTGTGGAAATCTCAGGCAAAAATACGGGAGTCCTTGCACATCTGTTGTGATGAGTTAGAAATTTGATTCTGAAAATGGCAGCTAATGATAAATAGCCAAAACCTTCAGTGAAAAATAGAGAAATGTGATACATTCAAATATCTGCTTTTGAAAAGACAATTTACATTTGCCTTTCCTGAGCTTATAAATAAATGAAGACTTATTTCAACTTCATGATAGTATTCACAGCTTACAAGGAAGGTTTTTATCTGCTGGGTGAGCATACCTTTTCCTTTTTTTCCAGGATTCTGCAGCCTAAATATATTTTTATTCCAGTTAATCAGAGTAATTCAGATAATCTTGAAAAAGAACAACTCACATAAAGAGCTAAAAAAAAGAATATGGTTTTCACACTCTCTAGCACATGCTAGAGATACAACAAGATACAACAAGATCAAGATACAACAAATGAGCACCCTCTGAAAACTACAGACAGTATTTTAGACATGAAATGAAAGATGAACTCTGGGCCTGTTTACAAAAATCACACTCATACAACCTAAATAGAAAGAAACAAGATAGTTATTCTTCCAGTGGCCAAAGCCACCCAGCATTAGTCACAAGGCCTGATTCAGTTATAGGGCTGTTAGGCTGTTACTCTTCTCCGCATATGATCTTAAACTTTTTCAGCAATATACATATCAGAGGGACGTCAAGGAACAAATTGTGATCCACTCTGACAAGATCAAATAAGGGTCAAATATCTCTGACAAATGTTCACTTAACCTTTTAGGAAGGAGACTCCTAAACTTGCAAAGACATATCAAAACCTCTACTGATATCATCATAACTAACTCTTCCTGGCTGACAGTTCCTTTTGTTTTTCTACCAAGAGAGAAGAAATATGGCTACTACCATATTCATTTTTGCAAAGTAGAAAATCATTACTACATGTCCCTCACGTTATATAGTTTTCTATTTCCTAGGCTTAAAAAGGTAAAATTCTTTCAACTATTCCACGTAAACTGTTTCCCAAAGCTCTTTTCACTCTCACTACTATTCTGTATATATCTTCTCTAATCTGTAGTGGTCAGACTTCCAGGAGACAGCTCTCATGTGAGGCTTTCCAAGAACTACATTGACTACTCAGCTCTCATGCCTTCTTAATAGGATTCCTAGCATGGAGGAACAAGCTTTGCCCTTCTTCATCAGTATCGTGCTGATATTTGCTCTTTTACTCACTGTTGATTTCTGTTTATTCTTCCCATTTGTCCAGATCATTTTTAGTCACAATCCTGTCTTGTCAAATGCTTGATACATCTGTGCTCGCTGGTCAGTCAGCTGGTTGGTTGGTTCATGTATTTATCACCTACTTATCTTCTAAGTAGTTATAAAGATGGTCAGTATAGTTTGTTCTGGTGTGTTACTGGCTATTAAAGTGAGACTGTTTTAGTGTCCCCTGGACTCTCCATCTTGTTTTTTTGTTCAAAAACACTGAATTCTGTTACAGCAAGAACATAGAAGCATCATACTCTTGATTCCAGTGTAAGTTCCAACAACCAGACTTTTGCATAAACAGAAGGGAGCTGTTCCTGTTCAGATAGGTGTTCATAACTTAAAATAAAGAATGTCTATTCCAATTTGGAGGGAGCACTGTCCTGTTGCTGCTTTTTCCTATGTATTGCCTGTTTTGAACATCAGAAGATCCTGAGGCTAAGAGATATTTTATTTCCAAAAGATGTGCAGGGGAGGAAATCCAGAATACATAGGGATATTTCTTGGCAGGTACAAATGGAGATCAGAAAAATCTCTTCTCAAAGTGCAATGGATAAGTTAAGCTTGTACAAAGTCTCAAAATGTTATCATGGAAGCTGTAAGATGTCAAAAATCTAACTAAATAATAATTTTTAAAAATGTTAGGCATAAAGACTGAGATTTAATGCCAAAAAAGAAGACAAGAAGTGTGTTAGACACTTCTACATGTAGGCAGCATCTGAATGTGGACTTTCAGTTTGATATTCGGATTAGTTCAGTCTCACTCACAAGTGAATAAAGATGTGAAATTTATCAAATAAAATACTTTCAGATTCAAACAAATCTCATTTTCATAGCAAAAAATATCAACAGCATGAGTGGAACATATTCTGAAGTTAACGTACTTTTATCTCTGGATACTGCTCAAACATTTCTTTGACATTGAAGGTGACTAAAATGCTGGAAATGTATTCATTTTCCCTACTTTAAATAACATCTTTAATGTTATTATCTCATTTAATTAATTGATGAATTCCTTTCTACAGAGTAAAGTTTCATTTTACACTTGGAGACTCATGTTTAAAACACAGTCTGTGAAGAAC